>ML805598.1:245668-259883 GCA_009831015.1 Picea engelmannii
CAAACATCACACATTGCGGAAAACACAAAAAATGATAATATCCTCACACCTCTCATAGTCTAATAAAGTTTCGGATCACATTCAAAATAAAAGGAAATGGTCCAATTGCACAAGAGAACTTTGAAAGAGTATTAACTATTAAGATCAGAATAAGATTTTGATAATTCCATTTCAAATATCTTATACTCAAAACTCAAAGTTACAAAATACAATAAAAAATGTCTCTGAAATAGTTCTCTGGAATTTCTCAAAATAATAATGTTTGTTACAATCTTGGAAATTTAAAGGCATCCATCCATAAATGGATTGGGATTGGGGCTCCCATGGACCATAAAATATATGTAATAAGTATGAAGAAGAGGGAGGAATGTGGAACAAGGCACAAGCAACAAAGATATGGAAATAAGACAAAAAGGAAGTTATCAGAATTCAGTCATATTTTTCTAATGAAAGAATAAATACAATTGGATGAATTTTGAGAAGGAAGAAAGTACTTAATCAATATAGACTTATTGTTATGGAGTCTCTCATCTTTTAATTTGTTTACTGATGCACCTTTTGTTTCTTTTCTTGTTGCAGTTATGTGGTTGGTTGTAACCCCTTCCGTTGGAATCTCAGAAATCTTGATTAGAGATTTGTTTAACGATTCTTGAATATATTCCCTTAAAGGAGAAACGGGTACTTCCTACTTGAATTTGATATTTAATAATTCGATTTAAATTTCTCTATGATCAATAGATAAATTTTGTAATGTAGTCTCAATGTTTCCTTTTCTATTTGTATATTTCACAAGCCAAATATCAATATCATCATAAGTACATTCCACCATACTATCATTTTTTTTTGCTGATAATTTTTTCAAGGTTTCAGCTTGCTCCTCAAACTGTTTTCTAGTCATGAGCATTGAATTTGATATCAAGTTTGGATCTTCCACTTCAACAGTAGTACCTGCTTCAGTCTTCTTGTGTGATAATTCATTAAGTTGACTTAATAATCCTCTTAATGTATTAATCCTTTCAATCCAACATGATTTTAATTGTTTCATGCGGCTTTGAGAAGGCAATATTCTTATTTTCTCCTTTGTTTCGTCATTGTTGAGACTTTTGCAGTGAACTTGGAAATCTTGTTTGGAATAAATCCTTCATCATTTTTTTAAATCTGCATTCAAATATTCTTTAGTATTTTGTAAACTAAGCCTGAGAAAAGTAAATATTTTTTCCAAGTCCCATATATCTAAAATAAGTGGCATTCTTTTCTTTATATTTTCCTCCACAAAATGTCAAGTAACAGAGAGTAAGCTTGAGATTCCTTTTAGTCTTAGAATTGACTCAGGGTTTCTTTGAAGAATTATGTCAGGTTGAATCACAACAACAAGGGTGGACAATATAGGTGGAGGCATAAAATTTTCTTCCAATTCTTTGATTATTTCCTTAAGCTTGGTATTTTATTCCTCCATATTGACCATTAAGACATCTAGTGCATCCCATGTAACCTTATGAATTGAAGATCATTTTGATGGAAGCATATCTCTGAGATCAATAGTGGAACGAGCTTTTCGCTTTTTATTCTTCGAAGTTCTTTCAAAGATTAATTTCTTTGAAGGCTTATCAAATAATTCATTATGTACGAAAAAGGTTTCTTCATCAGAAAAGACTTCATCTTGGACAACAAGTGTGGCGGCAAACTATATATTCTATTGTAGCCATTCCTCTTCGTCCGAGAACTAGATATTTTCAATATCAACATCTAAATCCATATCATCAACCGAAATATCATTTTCAAGTATGTTTTGTCCTTCCTGTCCCTGTTGAGAATTAATTATTTTCCTTTTCACTTTCAATTTATGAGGGTTTTCTAAATTTCCTTGAGGAGGATTTCTTTCTCTATCATCGTCGGAAGTATTATTTGAGGGTTTTATTTGTTGAGCCATTGCAAACTAAGAATTTGATTTAGGCAAAAAAATTATGTGAGAAACAATGGGAGACTTGACACTTCTTTCACCTGAGGGTTTTCCCCTTTGCTTACAATTCTTTGTAGTACTCACTATGGTCTCCATATCACCAAAAAATTTATTTGTATCTTGAACAGGAGGGTCATGACCATCTCCTTCTTCTTCTCCAAATATAAGGGTATTAACTAATGCGGGACTCAGTCCGACTGATATCATATGGTTATAAAAAAGGTGGTTAGGATCAAACCCCCTGATTTCTTTGGCACATTTTAGATTATACTGGTCAAAATGTGTAGCATATTCGTCAATCTTAGCAATTCCTCTCAAAACAATTTCACCTACTTTCCAAGGCAAAGGAATAAATTTGTTTTTCCTTTTTTTTCATAAAAAAATGAAACCATAATTTATATTTCCTTGCTACCTTTATAATAAACAATTTATCCGACACATAATAAGGAAAAAAGATAGGTTTTTCACAAGAACATAAAATCTTGATGTTGTTATAATCATCCATTTTCTTCAGAACTCCTTATGTATTTACAAAATCAGATTCTTCCAATGAAAGTCTAGAAGTATCCTCTCCAAAGAGAATTTTTTTGAATTCAAACACAAAATCAGTATATACTTCACAAAAGTAGTGAATAACCTTTTATCTCTATAGATTCTGATACCACATAGTCACATATTCGACCTTTGAATTTACCCTCTTTACAATACTAAAAATATGGCAATATGTAATGGAAAATATCAGATAAGAAGCCATGTAGAAATTTTTCTCATTCTTAAAATTCATTAATTAAGCAGAAATTTAATTAGATATAATATTCACACAGTCGAAGACAACATTTTTCATGGATAGTAAAATGTAGAATATATAGAGAAAGTCGAGGAATAGTCGTGTAGAATCTTGACTAGTGATTCTTGTAAAAATCCAAACAATTTCTCAATAAGGGTCTTTCAAAGAACTAACCTGGATTTTGGATAAGTCTTGTGGTATTGTTGTAGGGTCTTGCAAATATTCGTGCAGGGGTTCTATTCCATTATTTCTTCCCTTCAAAAAAATTCTAGGTTCGTCTCCTTTGTATGTTATATTTGACTCTGGTAATTTCAATGTTTTCTTGAAGACTGAAGGTGCTAATGAAATAGGGGAGTCGTTTTGTAATGGAATTGTCCTTCTGTTCTTAACAAATTTGTCTATGCACCAAGTGATAGTATATTTGCAATCGAAAACTTCAGGCACACAACTAGCTAGGGTTATCCTTGACATCCAAAATTTATTGTTGTGTCTATATAGCGATGTTGAATAATACCAATATGATCTCGACCAATGGTAATTGTGATATTCTCTAGCAAAAGGATTCAAAGTATCCCCACATAATTGTTGTTTTCTCTCGGCCATCTTTACCAGGTTGATGAAATTATTCGTAATACCACTTAGAACAATGATAAAACCGCGTTCAATAATACTTAAATAATTTTCTCAATGGAAGAGTTAATATGGAATAAATGTGATTCCCTCGAGAAAAATTTCATTAATAACGGGATTTTCAAAATTCAATTTTAGCAATTAAGTTCGTAGTATCAACATTAAATTTAACTTGAGAAATGTGAAATAAATTGGAAACGTCATGGCGGGGAGTCGGGGTGAAAGAAATATTCAAATGAAATTGAAATTCCACCAACCCGCGAACCCGTCGTGAAAGGAAAAACAGTTAATTGTTGGTACCTATCGGATGAACTTACAAAAATGGAAAGATACATAATTATGAGTCTGCGAGTCCGTGGAGAAAGAAAAAGGAACTAAGTGTTTCCAGAGGGTTTATGGAAGACACAAAGATATACCATGAGTTTGCGAGTCTTCCAACCCGCTAATCCATGAATATAATAATGTGACTAAATATGGCAGAAAATGTAGGCTTCAGAAAAGAGAAGTGAAAATGGTATGACACGGAAATATTTTAGGACCACAACAAGCTTAGAAGAAGAAATTTTATGTATGGAAGAATGAAAGAAAAGAAAGGTAAAGGGGTCAACAAGAATTTATGTGGCCTTGGACAATAAGCAAGATGAATATCAATCCCCCATGATTGAAGTGGAAGGTAAGATCAATAATCAACCTATAGCAATTTTAATTGATTATGGAGCTAGCCATAGTTACATAAATGCTAACATTGTCGAAAGATTTCACTTGCAAAGGATTAAGCATAAGAAATATTGGTTAGTTCAATTAGCCACAGGGCCTAAGAGGAAGATCAACGAGTTGGTTAAATATTGTATGATAGACATGAATGGACTCAACACAAAGGTAGATGTAAACATCATACCATTGGGTTCATATGATTGTCTAATTGGCATGGATTGGTTGGGAAAACACCATGTTTTCCTAGATTTTTACAACAAGACAATCACATGTCTTGATGAATAAGGGAAGCAAGGCAAGTTTCAAGGCATTCCAAGAGATGTAGCTATTAGAGAGATTTCAACTATGGAGTTGAAAATGAGTTTCAGGAGGGGATGTCATATTTTTGCATCTTGTTATCCCCGTTTTGTGGATAACTAAGGAGATCATTTCTTGAGGCCCTCAGGTTGCAGATATGGAGCATCGAGAGACTACATGACCAAAAATACCCTTTTGTGCAAATGGGAATCCCACTCACCACTACAGATGGTCACAGGTTTGCAGATGGCATCCACCACATTAGTTGGCTTCTGGAAGGCAATGGGCCTTGCTCCATGAGCTACAAGTCAGTATTATGGTGAGAATCATTTTAATATTTAAGCCATTTTATTATGTTGTATCTTATATTTCTCTAGATTTCATGATATATGCTTGGACATTATGCCTTTTGCCCTGCTTCACCTTGGTGGTTGAAATTGTTCCCTAGTAAGCGGTGTTCCTTGGGAATGGGTTTGCTACTAGGAACCCCATTAATGAGCCATTTTATCGTTCCTGACCATACTTACTACTTCCCATCATTATTCCCCTCCATTTCCTTATCTCTTGGGATTTTAGGGTGTACTGACCGAAGAAGGGGTTGTCCCTCATTTTATGGGAATAAGGGGTTGAAGGCCCACAGGGGTTGATGTTGGGCAAAATATAGAAGCCTCATATAAACCTTCTATATGCTTCACCCAGGGATCACCCAAAAATAAATGAAACACTTATATTTGAGTAAAAGGGACCCACAATATAATAAATAATGCTTAAAAGGTTATTTGAAGGATAGGAGGTCTCATCACGAGTCAACCTATTACGTCCATGAATATCTAGTGGTATGACATTACCATCATATGGTCACCAAACTAGGGTAATGGCTCTCAGTTGCATGGTTGAGAGAAAGGGAGTCTCATCACGAGCCAACCTTCTCATTTCCACTAGGTGTTTGTGGGTGACTTTTCCATCATCTGGTCACCATGCCAAGGAAGTGACCTTCAATCTCTTCTTATTCTATATTGAAAGAAAATACAAAGAAAGAAAGATAAAATGCAATTGATGGGCTTGGAAAAAGTGCATTGTGGACAAAGGTACCACTCACCCTCTACAAAGGCACCCATGAATGAGACACTACGACACCTTGTATGTCATGAGCCCTATGCCCATTGAGTCTTGACCCCAACCACTTCATCCACTTTACATGGCTTAGAGAGGGATCTCTTGGAATCTCTCATTGACCTAGGGAAAGATCTATCCAACATAACACCTCATCAACCCTGCCATATTCAAGCTTGACAAGTGATCTGAAAACGGGCGAGTACTTACTCTACACAAGTTTTCAATCGAGAATCGTTTTCTGACGAAGTATTTGTATAAGGATTTAAGGGCATATGAATCCATGATTAACCATGCTTTTAAACAATAATACATAACACACATGAACTCAAAATGGAATAAGCATATGAAAAGACAAGAGAGAGACAACCAATGTTGGTAACAGAGTTCACCCCTCCTGGGCTACATCTTCGGACCTGCTTCAATTGGAATACAAATAGTTTTCATTCCTTCTTCAAAATATGTTGGGACCTTCCCATAAGTGATTACATAAGAGGTGCCTTCTCCTTTAGTGAGGATTCAATAAGACTACTCACACTCACATCTCTCCATACATCAAGAAGGATAATTCCTTACATGAATAAGTCTCGCAATGCTTAGGAGTAGTAGCACTATGGCTTTCTAACTCCACTCATTAACTCTCCATTACTCTCCTCCCTTTTAAAGGGCTTGCATAAGGTATTATATATTTTTTCCTCACTTCCTCTTAAGAAAGAGCATTAACTCCTAGATCCACAATAATAGGATCTAATTACAAAAGAGGAAAGACAAGATCCATGAATGTAGAATCTCAAACTATCTTCAAGTACATAATGGAAAAAGTCTCAAAACCACCCAAAGACTCTTCATACATGTCTTTGATTCTCTCAACCTATAATTGAGAAAAATGGAAAATTGGTGTGAGGTGGTTTGTCACATAAAAACCAATTTCCAAATTATAATTTAATTAAAAATACGTGAGTCTAATTTCCCTCGCAAGTATTAATCATTTTACATCAATAATGAATAATAATGTATGAGTTTTTCAAAAGCTCATAAAGCATAAATAATATGCATGAGAATCTCATAAATCATAAGAATGCATGAGACCCTTTCCTCACAAAGAATTAATAAAATGCATGAGAAATATATAACTCAAAACATATAAGTTTACCACCTTCACCACTCTGTAAATCAACTTGGTGAACACAGTAAAGTCCTTCCCTATGTGGAAATCCATCCAGATCAACAAGTCGCATGGTGTCTTTGAGCAATTAATTGTTTGAAATAGTGATCTTTGATGCACATGCTTACATGGCTTATTTATTGATTGGCTTCACTTATCATGATGTTATGACTTGCGATCCTTGGAGGGCGTGCTCATTTGTCTTTGCAGGACCTAGTTAGTATATATTTTTGGGAGAACAAGCCTAGCTTGGGCTTCCATGGGGATACAAGCCCACAGGTTGGATGTTAGGGGCCCACATTTTGGATGAGAGAGATCGGACTTGTAAGGCCTTGATGATGACTTGGATGGCATATCCCATCCCTCACTTTCCAAACGATTTGCCCAGGAGGGGAAAAACGTCCTATTTTTTATCTTGGCATCATGCTTGGGGGGCTAGGTGTTATAACCCTAATTTTCACCAGACATGCTTACCTGGCATCAGGCCATCTCATATTCCTTCTTTTCCAAGCTAGTACTGAACAACTCTTCTTAAAAACACCCTTTTTAAAGGCACACACGCTCTTCTCCACTACAACCCACATGTACACTCTAGTTGACCCACTATAGCTCGCGTGTACACACTATCTGACCCACTACAGCTCGCGTGTACCTACAAAAGCACGAAAAATGGAAAGTTGTTGATGGAACACACAGTTTTGGGTAAGTTAACTAAACCTTTCGACCATGCATGGCCAGTCACTCGACCAAATACCTAGCTCCTTATAGCCTATAAAAGAAGGGGTAGGGGTCCCATTTGAAAGGAGGAAAATCATAGTAAAGAAACTCTACCCGAATTAGCATTCCCCTTGCCTCAACCTTTTCCAACTATTGTGTGAAGAGAAGCATATACAAAATCATTTGAAGCACAGTTGAAGAGGAGCCCAGGACCAGATTCAAGGAGTAGTGGATGATCTCACTATTGTAAGGTATTCTCATGAGATTAATAAAAGAAGTACTTTTCTCGTCCCTCCATATGAGGTTTTCATTGTTTGAATATTGATTACATGTTGATTAAATCTCTAACCCATTAGTTCATAAATCAAATGCATGTGGAGTTTTCGTTTTTCTTTTGTGAATGCAGGTCAACATTGGGAGGAGAGTTGCAGTCGAAGAGCAACCAAGCATGAAAAGGTATCGACATCAAACACGGAAAATAAGGTACAACAACTTGATCTCTTTAACCTTGTATTTGCATATGAATAATGGGGTTTAGGCATGGGATGATGGTAGAAATTAGGAAGCTTTAGGTTTTATCATGTATGCAGAAATGACCTAAAGCTTCCTACTTTCTACCATCATCCTATGCGTAAACCCCATTATTCATATGCAAATACAAGGTTAAAGAGATCAAGTTGTCGTACCTTATTTTCTGTGTTCGATGTCGATCCCTTTTCACGCTTGGTCGCTCTTCGACTGCAACTCTCCTCCCAATGTTGACCTGCATTCACAAAAGACAAATGAAGAACTCCACATGCATTTGATCTATGAACTAATGGGTTAGAGATTTAATCAACATGTAATCAATATTCAAACAATGAAAACCTCATATGGCGGGACGAGAAAAGTACTTCTTTTATTAATCTCACGAGAATAACTTACAATAGTGAGATCGACCACTGCTTCTCGAATCTGGTCCTGGGCTCCTCTTCAACTGTTCTCCAACTGCTTTTGTATATGCTTCTCTTCAAACAATAGTTGCGAAAGGTTGAGGCAAGGGGAATGCTAATTCGGGTAGAGTTTCTTTACTATGATTTTCCTCCTTTCAAATGGGACCCCTACCCCTTCTTTTATAGGCTAGAAGGAGCTAGGTATTTGGTTGAGTGACTAGTCATGCATGGTCGAAAGGTTTAGTTAAATTACCCAAAACTGTGTGTTCCATCAACAACTTTCCATTTTTCGGGATTTTGTAGGTACACGCGAGCTGTAGTGGGTTAGCTAGTGTGTCCACGCGGGTTGTAGTGGGTCAGCTAGAGTGTACACGCGGGCTGTAGTGGAGCAGGGCGTGTGTGCCTTTAAAAAAGGTGTTTTTAAGAAACGTTGTTCAGTACTAGCTTGGCAAAGAAGGAATATGAGATGGCCTGATGCCAGGTAAGAATGTCTGGTGCAAATTAGGGTCATTTTTTATGCTAGGTAAGCTTTAGGTTATACCATGACACTTGTACTACCAACTTGAGAGACGGGATCTGGAACTCTACAGGAAAGACTTCTTTCAGCCCATAAACGAGTTGAAAAGGTGAGAAACCAGTTGCAGTCTTAACAGACATTCGGTAGGCCCATAATGTCGAGTATAATGGGGTAGGCCCATAATGGGGTTTTATCATGCATGCAAAAATGACCTAAAGCTTCCTACTTTTTACCATCATCCCATGCCTAAACCCCATTATTCATATGAAAATACAAGGTTAAAGAGATCAAGTTGTCATACCTTATTTTCCCTGTTTGATGTCGATCCCTTTTCATGCTTGGTCACTCTTCGACTGTAACTCTCCTCCCAATGTTGACCTGCATTCACAAAAGATAAACGAAGAACTCCACATGCATTTGATCTATGAACTAATGGGTTAGAGATTTAATCAACATGTAATGAATATTCAAACAATGAAAACCTCATATGGCGGGATGGGAAAAGTACTTATTTTATTAATCTCACGAGAATACCTTACAATAGTGAGATCGACCACTGCTCCTCGAATTTGGTCCTGGGATCCACTTCAACCGTGCTCCAACTGTTTTTGTATATGCTTATCTTCACACAATAGTTGCAAAAGGTTGAGGTAAGGAGAATGCTAATTCGGGTAGAGTTTCTTTACTATGATTTTCCTCCTTTCAAATGGGACCCCTACCCCTTATTTTATAGGCTAGAAGGAGCTAGGTATTTGGTCGAGTGATTGGCCATACATGGTGGAAAGGTTTAGTTAACTTACCCAAAACTATGTGTTCCGTCAGCAACTTTCCATTTTTCGTGCTTTTGTAGGTACACGCGAGTTGTAGTGGGCCAGCTAGCATGTACACGTAGGTTGTAGTGGGTCAGCTAGAGTGTACACATGGGCTGTAGTGGAGCAGGGCGCATGTGCCTTTAAAAAGGGTGTTTTTAAGAAGAGTTGTTCAGTTATAGCTTGGAAAAGAAGGAATATGAGAGGGCCTGATGCCAGGTAAGCATGTCTGGTGAAAATTAGGGTTATAACAGATGCCCCCTAATGTGTGAGGTCAAAAGAGCATCTGATGGACGAAATACATTATCAATCTTTATCAACGTACCAAACCAGTGAGCCCAGGGACTAGAAATCGGGAGGTGCCATCTACAAAATAACAATTGTCTCACCAAGGCGGGCATACCCATGCTCGGTATGAAATAAAATCATGGCTTCCAATCAAATACACTGCAAATCCATGTCATATAACTATATAAAGTGTAGACACGAGCAATACATAGTGGATCTACATCTCGAAATAAAAAATATATACATGTATAGTATCCATCTTCTGGAAGCCGATAAGGCTTGATGGCTGGAGATGAGGTCTTCAGAGCTCGAGCATCAACTTAAAAATATTCAAAACTCGGGTAGGAGTGTAATATGAGTGTACAACTTCACTACCCAGAGGTCTTCGACGACTCGTCGGGCATGGAATAGAGGATCTTGATGATTAGACTGAAGGCTTCATTTATTTCAAACAAAGACTTGATTGGACTTTTAGGATGGCTAGGCATGAGGGCAAGAGACAAACTGCAGAGGGGTCGACTCGGGCTTGGTAAAAAATTCCCTTGGACAATAGCACGACAAATGATGAGACTCGGGCAGCATGGAATTGACATAAGTTCACGATGCAAGAGGCAACGCAAACTCTCCATATGTTTGAAAGAATAACCAAACAGAGGAGGACACAACTCTATGTAGCGAGAACAACTTCCTAAGGTCATATTAAATCCTAGAGCTCGACGAACAAACGGAAGGATGTGCTTTGTCCAAGGGTGACTCATTGTGTTGCCAATAAAAAGAAAATACTTTTCCCTTCCTCTTTTTGGGGTATATTTGAATTTTTTTTGTCTTTTTCAATAATCGTGGAAAAAGAATAAAATAATTCTACGTTACAAAGGAGGAACGAGTGTCGCAAACATACTAGTTCTAGGCGCAAGGACAAGATTGATGTTCAGAGCAAGGACACTCGGAAAAATCCCTCCCGAGGTCAAGGTGTCAAGATGCAAAGGCACAATGCTACAAGTCTTGTGTTATGAGGCATGCTTCAGATGGTTCAGTTGAGAGCAACATGGAGCCGAAATTAGGCCAAATACGTGGGAATGAAAATGTGGTTAACAAGACACAATGATAATGTCCTTCGATGTAAGTTTAACAAGCCCAGAGAAGGTAAGCTCGACGTTTTTTCATTTTTAGAGAGTCTGAAAAAATGTAAAAGGAGACTCCATTGGGGTACCTTTTTCGAAGGTAGTCTAGTCAGCTCGAAAAAGGGGTAAACTAGCACCTAAAAGACGTCTATTCAAAACCATTTTAACGAGTGTGATAAAAACAAGATCACTCGACAATTTTTTAATTTTTAAGGAGTTTGAAAAAAGCTTAACTATGGACTCCATCAGGAATGTTCTTCCAGACCATTTTAATGAGTGTGAAAGAATAAGGTTACTCGACGATCTTTTCAATTTTAGGGAGTCTGAAAAGAGCTTAACTATGGACTCTGTGGGGGTTCATTTTTTGTAAATTTAGTCCCTCGGGCCCAAAAAAGGGTTAAAATTATACCTGAGAATACTCTTCTAGAGAACCTAGGCTCCTAGAGTATACCTTTGTTCGTACAGTTGACCATCCGGACCGAAAAAGGGATAAACTACCGCTGGACAGACATGACTTCAAATTTAAGTTTAGAGAGTGTGAAGGTCAACAAGATCGCTCGACAATCTTTTCACATTTAGAGGGTCTGAAAAGAGCTTAAAAGAAGACATGTTAAGTTTTGGGAGTCCCGAGGGTGAGGTCAAGAGTGATAAGGAGTCATGAAAATGAGGCTCAAACTCGTAATCAGGAAAAACTAGTAAGGACTCCTGGGCCTATAGTCGTTAGTGACAGCATGGACACCAAAATGCAACCAGGATCTACCTAGGGCATCCATGTTTAGGTAGGCTCTACCACTAAAGTACGACACTCCTAAAGCAGCAATGATGGTTCTTTGTCACAACTCGGTGGGATCGATCATATGGAAAAGCAGAAAAGACAACAAGATGCAGAAAGTGGAGGTGGAATCCTATCTTAAATGCAACAAGTTGGAAAAAATGGCTTTTTACCAAAAGACCTTCAAAACGACCCAAAACTCCAAAACGTTTCCCAATACCCAAAGAACACTTCTCGTGATAATCCAAAGATTAGGATCATAAACGCGATACACTCCATTTAACTGAGACACAACCAGCTGAGCGTCTAAATATACCTGGAGACGAGAAATACCATGCGACAAAGCGTCACGCAACAACTCTAGAACTGCACTGTATTCGACAACATTGTTTGTGGTGTCACCTAAACATATACCTCCTGAAGATAACAACTAGACTTGAGGTGTGTAAATTACCCAAGCTGCGGAAGCAAGCCTTGGAGTGTGTTGGTTGGTGTTGTCCGCAAACCCAACGAACACCTCTGATTCACTTGACATTTTCCATAGGGAAAAAGATGACATCAAAACGACACGTCCATAAAACCAAAAAGGGTGAAGACTAAAAACGCAAATGTACAGGAACTATACATATGTTACAAAAATTTACCCAAGGTAACCTACCTATGAGTAATACTTCTTGAGGTAGAGCCCATTTCTAGGGTCTGCCAAAGCATTTCCCTCAAATTCTACAGAGTTGGCAAACAAACTGACAAAATACTACCATATTAAGGAGGATGACATGGTAGGAGAAGAAATGTACAAATGTATGAAAAATGATTTCCAACATCAAAGATATTGGATGACTAAGTTTTGGCAAAAAAAAACGTTCCCTTAAAAATGCCTTGAAATTGAAGCATTGATATGGGAAAAAAATAGAAAAACAAAAAAAAATTATGAGAAAAAATTTAATAATCGAAAATATATGTCAATATATTACTTTTTAGTAGTGAGGGTAGTGATTAGATGATCAAAGTTCTCTTAAGTGGTATAATTGTTACTATATGTATTGTATGATCAACACTAACAAAATTTTATCTTTAAATAGTGATTTTATCGCATAATCAAAATTTTATGTGGTCGTCAAAGTTCTTTTATTATACAAAGTTGTTAAAAATTATATTTATCTTCTTCGTTTTTTTTTAATTATTTAAGATTTCTTTTGCATTTAAGATGGAAAGAAAAGGTTGTTAATACTTAGAATATCCTACCTCTTAAATGTGATATAATCACAAAGTAAAAATTATAAAGTGATACTATACTTGACAATGTGAAAAGATAAAGTTTACGTTGAAATTGAAACATTATATGTATAAATCAATTTAAAGCTATCAACTCACTTCTCAAAAAAGGGTTATTTTTATATTGATTATTTGCAATTTGCTGATTTCACCCCTTAAAAGAAAATAAAAACAAAGTGGCCATATACATTGATCACGTGGAATGCGAAGATGCACACGCATTAGACTTTTTTTTGAGAGGAAGAAAGTTAAAAAATACTTTGACCCTGTTAATTAATTTTATTAAATTTATCAATTTTATATATTTTAATAAAAATAATTAGAAGTAATGCCGAAAAAAAAGAAGATGAGGCGAGACGAGTCATCGCGGCTAGGGCCCAAACCCAAGCCGCCTCGCTCTGGTATTCGAGTGCAGGAAGCGATCTGCAGCAGCCGAGCACCCAGGGTTCGACACCCATTGAATCGCCCGTGTCCCCAAGCTTCTTCACGTGTTTTGGAGTAGCAGTCTGCCAGGGAAGCGGAATGGTGTTGCAGCATATTGCCTGAGCGCTTGCTCGTGATTTGGAGAAGCGGTATTGATGTTTCAGCGTATTGTTTGGTTGCAGGGATGCATCTAGCAGCGATAGGGTTTATAGGGCCGCGGATCATATTCCAAGGCAGCACCTTCAGAGGGTCCCTGCAAGGCCTGAGACCGCCTACAGGTTTGCATGCGGGTGGGTACAGTGGTATTGGCTCAACATTACGTTTTGATCTTGTTTGCAGGAGGTCGGCTACCATGGCCCCAGATCTAAACGCCGAGAAGGGAAAAGATCCTTTGGAAGCATTCAAGGCGTTAGTTCATTCGGCAGGCCCCAAACCCAAGCCTTCTCTCTCGTCCAAGTTTGTTAAGAAGATGGAGGAGATCCCCTCTCTGGAGCTAACTCCAGAGCATCCTTTCTCTCTTGCCCTCCTACTAGCAGAAACGTCCCTCATCGAAAAGTTTACGGGGTTATGGCCTAGCCCCAAAGCGGTGGAGGCATGGACGAATGACCGTTGGAAATCACTGACAAAGGGAAACGTTTCTCTGTTTGCAGTAGGCAGGGGTTTTTTTGTCTTCAGTTTCTTGAGCAAAGAGGACT
>ML805598.1:259983-284523 GCA_009831015.1 Picea engelmannii
TAATGCAGCCCTATACAAATCCAAGACTCTATGTTGGGTGGGCCCCTTAGTGTGCTCAACTAGGAATCCTCTCATTCACCTTGTTGCTATCATTGTAGCCTATCATAAGGCCCTTTTGGAACTACACAAAATTATTTGTGACTCAAAGGTGGATTTCAACCTACATTTGAATGGGAAAGGTTGGTAACTACCTACCTTTACTACTAACTCATGCTTCACTCCCAATTCTAACCGCACTACTTCATAAAGAGTGGATGGATCTAGGGTGTTGACCCTAGTGCTATAGGAAAGATTTAAATCACTAATAAACTTGTTAATGTGAATATCTTCCATATCTAAGTGCTCAACATACGGAAGTAATTCCATGATTTGTAATACTCTGTCATGGGCTTGGTCCCTTAGGTTAGGGCAAAGAAGGCATTAATATGATGAGTCTTCCACTACATGGACAAATACTTCCTACAAAACTCGTCCTCAAACAATTCCCAAGTTAACGTCTCATCAAACACCCCTAGTTTCCTTTGTATAGTGTGCCACCATATAAGGGCAACATCTTTAAGCTAAAACATGGTCAATCAAGCCTTCTCATTAGAACAATATGTACGATATTTAACAATTTGTTGTAAACAAGAGTTTGAGTTTTATTACATGAATCAATAGTTCTGAAATTATTTATGGGCTACACATACAACTTGAAATGGAAACCATTAAAGTTATTCATAATTAGAACCGTCACCAACGTTGATTTTTAACATATAATAATTTCTTAATTTTTTGTTTTTATATTTATTTTTGAAAATTTCACACCCAACAAAAAAATAAATTATCAATTGATTTATTTTAGCCAATCATAAAATAAAAAAATTCAAAATTTAATTAATTTACATATTTTAAATATTAAATTTATTACATAAAAATTAAACAACATTGAAAAACATTACAACAAATTAAAATCAAAATGAAAAATAAATGTTGTATTCCCTTCCCAAGGAACACATTTATTTAATTCACTTAATTAAATAAAAGCATTAAAACTATTTTTTAATAAAAAATATTTAACTACATAAAATAACATAAAACCACTTTAATACTATAAACCTATTATTATTATTATTTCACTATTCACATATAAATTTCAATCATAAAAAATATATAATTATATTGAAATTTCTATTTAAACCAAATCAAAATTTTATTTTAAAAATCCCTCAATTGGTTGGATATGCAAACATTATTCAAATTCCACACAAGTTTTAAGACCCTTGCCATTTTCTCATTAAGATGTACCTTGAGTCTCATTTATTGTACAATTACATTTGCACTTATTGATCTAGTAAAGCTTTGAAGAACATTAGTACCCACTTTTATGTCATGTCGATATGGAAGTTGAAGAACATTAATACCCCACTTGTAAGTCATATCGATCTAGAAGTAGATTGTACCCATTTCTAAGTCATCTCGTTCCTCAACATCAATAATTTAAGTTGACATATTGTGTTAAAGACAACTCTTTATATCCAATCTTCCATAAAGTTATGGATGTTTATTTTGGGTTATATTAATATTTATTTATTTATTTTTATTTTATTAACAATATTTTTTACATCATATATGTGTTTTCTTATATTATATAATATATTAAAGATGTTTGTTTTTTTTTAATATTTTATATATTTTATAAAAGTTTTATATCTTCAAATTTATGATTGTATTATATAAAAAAAAGTTATATTTTCAAATTTATAAAAAAAAAAAATGTATGGTTCAATGATTATGAATATGTGTTTTGGTTGCAAATGAAAAGTACTTTCTCTTAAATTATCTAGCCTGTACTCATATTAAATCTCATTTTCAAAATATTTGTCACACTACCAACCTTTCTAACCTCTTAACTCAACAAAAATATGGTGATCTTGGAAAGCTTCTCTTAATGCTTTTCGAGCACAGAAACAAAATTCTAAAGAATCGTAAGTAATCGCTTACCTTCTTAAAGTCTGATAAACCAATTCGGTCTTAGTGAACGTTAATCATCATCATCATCATAAAAAACTTTTATATCCTCAAATTTATAATTATATTATAAAAATATATTAATATGAAATAAAATTCCAATATAAAAATGTTATTTGATTATCATTACATAAATAACAATCATAAAACAAAATAATCATAATAATTAAATAAATATTTAATTTTTTTATTTTGATAAGATATCGATATCTTACATGATTTAGGTAGAATTAAGGTTAATAAACTATTTGCAATATTTAAAATTATTTTTATTATTATTTTGTTTTTGTTTTTTTAATTATTTTGAAACTTCTTAGAATGTAATTTTTAATATTATTGATATTATTAATTTGATCATTTTATTTTATGTTTCAATAGTTAAATTAAGTCTCACAATCTCTATCCCAACCTCTTTTCAGTGGTGGTGGTTATTTCTCATACTAGAAACAATAACATGAAGTTTATCCTTTCTTAATTTGAACAATTTATCCTTATATTTATAATCATAGTTTTAGGCTCCACATAGATACAATCAACATCAATCAAGAGAATGAGATAAAAAAAATTGTATTTAATTTTAAAATTACAATTTACTAAATATTTTTTGATTCATTTAATTTTGATTAAACTAAGCGCATAATCCAAACATGAAAATGAATGATGTGGCTTACACTATGAATTCTTGATTTTCCTTCTATCTATCTTCCTTTTCCTTTTCCCTTTCTAAAACCCTCACCACTTCTCTTCAAGTCAGCCCTTATTTGTAATTTTGAACCATCAAATATTTTAGTAATTTTGTCCTCGATATCAATGAAAGGTAGGATGGTTAACCACTTCCTTGACACAATGATTAATGTATCTTTAAAAATCCATCCCAAAATTCGAGGCGCATCCCTCCTTACTTACATGTATGATGTTCGGTTAGATTTCCCAACCCCTTCTCTTATCTTATGAGTCATTTACTAATTAAAATAAATTGTAGTTTTAGAATGCAATATAATCTATGGGCTTACAAATTTTATTTAACTAATAAATATACACATTGCTTTATATTACTTTAAGGGGTCGATGCAAATTAGTCACTGTATTAGTGTTCAAATTATATCATAGAATCATGTGCTTATAACATGAACTTGGACATTTCTACCCACCTCAACCTTGTGTACATGTGCATGTATAGCGGGATATGTAAGCAGGTGGAGGTCATGACATTGCCGCCATTCACAACAAGCATTTCACTATCTATCATATTTATTGGAGGGTTGGGTTTTGTAACATCTTCACTATAATTCTTGGTTTAATTAATGTTTAATGTAGATATAATGTGTGGCTAAGGCCAAAACGATGTATATGTGAATTGTAATTCTATATTTCAATAACAAAATGTGATGCCAACTACTAAGGGGACATGGATAGAGATGGGGCTTGAATTAATCCACAAGAGAGGGGAGAGGGGAGAGTCTAGGATAATGGTCAAGAGGGGTCCAATGGGGAATTACCAATGTATATTAATTCAACCTATTTTCCTAAAATTTCTATTGATATATGAACCTTCTAATTTTTTGATTGAGTGTTCCCAAAGCCAATCATTGAATACATGTAAGAGGGTGGGTGTGAGAAGTCACATCTCACAGTTATTGGGCACATGGGGGTGGAGTACAATCCGCTTGGGGAAGTGTGTGAGTCAAGAACGACAAGCCAAAGGGGGGAAATTCGTAAGGGTTGGGACAACATTTTTACATAGTCAAGTTTTTTGCATAAGCAAGACGTAAAGAACAAGAAAGAGAGCTTGGAGCTAGAACAACCATGGAGGGTGAATTCTAGAGCATGTTGGAACATATCTGGAGCGTTTTGGAGCTAAATACAGAAGAGTGAAGTTGTCAGGAATGAAGAGTGGACTCATAAGGGAGTTGCACTAAAACAACAAGTGGTTGTTGGTGTTTGTTGGTAGTTTTTCCTAGCAACAAGTTCCCTTGAGTTCCTAGCTGAAAGATTATTGGTTACATGTGCCAGAGAGACCCTAATAAATGAATGGGATGCCTGAGGGACTAAGATCAATGAAGGGGTGCATTCCTTAGTTTGGACAAGTCAAGAGGAAGAGAGTTGGTGGAAAATCGGGATAGTTGTAGGAGAACATCAATGGGTTGTGAGTTTTTTGAGCTGTGAGTGGATAGTGAGAGACCACCTTCTTTTGTGGATTACTAGCCTTAGCTTGAGGGTGACTTGTTGTTAAGATTTGGAGAAACAAGTCTATGGTTGGGTGGAACGTCTGTCCCAAGCAGTTGGTTGCACAACTATTTATAAAACATAAGTGCTTGATCTTGTTGATGTGTTATTGTTGCGCATGATCTTTGTGTATGAGAAATGATTTATATGTTTTTGTAATTAAGTTTATTAGTTGCATTCATGTATGTTTCAAATGGTTGTAGATGCATGTGATTAATTCTAACATATAGTGGCTAAATCTGTGTGTAAATCGTAGTTTGAAGCTACAAGAAGTTAATTAGTTAGCAAATTTTTGTTTTTGTGAGTTTTTCACATAGTAATGTCCTTCGATTGGGCTAGGGGATGTTGCAATATAGTATCAGAGCATCTAGTTAAAACATCAGGCTTGTATGGGCTCAAACCAATGCGAATTTGACAAATTCGTTGCAGTAGCTTTTTTTGTCTGTGACAAATTTGGGGGAAAATGTTGAAAATTCAGATAGAAATCCCCAAATTCATGAGGAAGATTTGAGTTTAAATTACCCAGAGTTGTTTAAGAGGTTTAATGGATCCAACCTGCAAAGTTGCAGAGACGAATTCGACTTGGAATAGTCAAATTTTGAGTTTTAATTGTCGTTGGGGAGTTGCAGGCAATTTGGTGAATCGACAAGCGAGATCACTTTTGATCTCGAGATCGACGGTTGAGATTCATCGTAATAAATACAAAAATTCATCAGACTTTAGTCATTTGAATGCTTGAGTAGATCAACTGCTAGGATTAAATTTCATAGGTTGCGAAGTGGAGCAGATCAACGATATGTATTAATTTTGGTTGTTGGGACCTCGAAGCAGAATCAACGGTCAAGATCTTCTTGGCTTGAAGATCGATGACTTAGACTCGTTGGGGATTTTGGTTGAAAATTTCTAAGTGTGGAAATTCCCCAAGAGAAATCGTCAATGACCGATGGTCGGGTCAACCGAAATGGCGAAGAGTTTGGTTCGTCCAGAAGACATCTCTAATGGTCGATGGATCAGCCGAATCCAACGAAGTATTTTCAATCACCAACAGAAATCGACGATGGTCGATGGTCAGGCATCAGCCTAATACAGTGAAGTATTTTCAATCACCAAGAGAAATCGTCGATGGTTAATGGTAGGGTGTCAGCTGATTTAGAAAAGTGTTTCGAATCAAGCAAGAAAAGTCATCGATGGTCGTGCGTCGATCAACTTGGTGAGGTGTTTGGTTTGTCCAAGAGATATGGTCGATGAACGACAAAGAAAGGAGGGTGATGGTGTGTCATGCCACATCAACATCCACATATTATGCCACATCAGTGAACTTGACATATCCGGATGGCGTGCCATGCCATGTCGACATTGACATGTCATGCCACGTCAGCCAAGAATTGGTCAATGGTTGATGGTTGGGCATCGACCAGATTTGAGAGGTGTCTTTTTTAGTCAATAGGGATCATCGATGGTCGAGTCAGTCAATTTAGAGTTGTGTGCAAATCAATTGTAGGGTAAATGGGTTGACGACTAATGGTTGGTTAAGCAATTTGGGAAACATTATGTGTGCACCCAAAGGAGAATGTCGATTGTCAATGGTCATTGGAGAGTTTATCAACGACTCATATTAAAACCAATTTTGAGAATCAACGACTTACATTTAAGGGTTATTAACAGAGTAAAACAATCAATTTTGTGTGAAATTTGGTGGATTTTGAAGGTCAATAACTTGCAAGTCATTTTTTAGGGCCTAAATTATGTTTTTAGCCAATCAAAACACACGAAAATAGAGTGTAGCAAGGTACAATTTGTCTCTGCAACTCAATTAAAATAACTTAGAGAGATCTATACAATGAACTAAACTCTTTGCAAAATGGAGCTAGTATGAGAAAGTTACAGCGAAAATAGTAAGGGTAAAATTTCAGTGCTAGATTACTTCCAGAGGGCATAACCCCATGCTCAGAAGTTTGTTTGGGGAACATGAGTAGTCTATGAAAATCTCATGAACCATATAAGACATCCATGGAGTCAGATTTTGGATCTGGGTATGTAAAAATGTGTTAGGAGTGAAAGAAGACACTTGTAGCATACAGGAATAAATTGGGTAAACCAACCTAAAATTCTCTAGACCGTAACTTTCAACTTGGAGTTCATATTTGAGAAAACAAATATTCAATAGAAAGGTATTGAGTAGAAGACACATTTCAACTTATAATTTTGTATTGGGTAATAAAATTTCTCATAAATTAATAAAGATATTTCTATAGTAGTAAAAGAGTGGAAATTGCAACTTATAAATGTTGTAACTTTTCACTCGGAATTCATATTGAAGCATGAATATAGCCGTTGGAAATTTGTTTCAAAGATGAATGCATATAAGGAATGAAATTTTGATTTGTTGCATTATTTCCTTCATAAATTGATGAGGAAATAAAATGTATTCTAATTGATGAAATGTTTTATAGTATGCATGTTATAACAATAATTATTACGTGTACATTTGTTCCAAAATTAGAGGTACATGAAAACAAATTTGGTTCTTATATGAGGATTGGAGTTATGGATTATGCTCAAGAATCTTACATCCATGAACAAGAGATCATGCATATGCATGTCAGCATGGGGAGTGTTGAGACAGAGTCTAATGGAAAAAGAGACAAGCATGAGCATGTAACTATGAGGAGATTGGATATGGAAGTGTAGAGCTATAGAGTTGATAATTAAAGGATTATGAAGGCTCAAGAAGAAATACTTCAGAGCTTAAATATGTTGCATAATAAATTCAACAAAGATTCTAGCATCAAACAGGAAATTAGTGCTAGACAAGTGACATCATCCAGATCTGATAGCAAAAGGTATGATCATGGAAATCCACCAGAAAAAATCATGCAAGTTTAGGCCTAGGGAGCATCCCAAGCGTGTCTCGTGTTTGGAGGAAACAAAGAAGGCCTGGGGTAGACATCCTACAAGGTGAGATCGAGAAGATCAAGCCACCATATTTCAATGGTGAGCACAGGAAAGGGGAATAGGTTGAGGCTTGGCTGTTGGAAATGAAGAAATATTTCCAGTTGCATGATTACCCCTCAAGGATAGAAGCTAGAATTTCCACCTACCACTTGCAAGGAAAGGAAACCATGTGGTGGGATCAACTTAAGAAAGCCAAGAACCTTGATGATAAAAGGATCTCATGGAGACAGTTCAAAGGATATTTGCAGTAGAAATATTTGTTTGAGTAGTACTATGAAAGGAAGATAAAAGAGTTATTTGAACTCAAGTTGGGAACCATGACAATGGAGGAATATGAGAAGAGGTTCTTTGAATTGTTGAAGTATGTTGACTTCATAAAGGATGAGAAGGTAAAAATCCAAAGTTTTCTAAGTGGGTTACCCTCCTTCTATAGTGACAAGATTTAATATGATAACCCCAAGACCTTGGAGGAAACCATAAGGAGAGCAAGGCATATTTATGAGAAAAGCATAGGAAGGGAAGTTTTCCAAAAATTTTGGAATGACAAGATAAAGGGTAAAAAGTACCAAAGGAAGAAAGGTTTTAAGCCACCCTTTTTCAAGAACAACACCCAAGAAAATCAACAAGGTCAATCAGCCCAAAATGAGCACAAGACTACAGATTCATTTGAGAAAAGGCCAAGGTAGCAACCTGTACAATGTTGGGGATATGAGGGAAATCACTTATATAGGTACTTCCCTCAAAAAGGAGAAAGGATGACAACTGTCTACAACATTGAAGAAGCTAAAACATTGGAATACATGGGAGGAAACATGCCAAGAATTGTTGATGTTTGAATCAGTTAGGACCGAAATGACAACCTCACGAGGATATGAATCCCCCTATGTTTTTATATAGGTGGTACTCTTCTTTGGATAAATATCTTCTTTAAATATTTGATATAAAAAATAAAGTAGGATTGTGTCAAATGACAAAATCCAAATCTTTATAGTTCAAGAAAATTCAAGTTGCTAATATATANAGAGAGAGAGAGAGAGAGAGAGAGAGAGAGAGAGAGAGATCTTGAGAAGTGGACTAGGAACCTCAAACATCACACATTGCAGAAAACACAAAAAATGATAATATCCTCACATCTGTCATAGTCTAATAAAGTTTCGGATCACATTCAAAATAAAAGGAAATGGTCCAATTGCACAAGAGAACTTTGATAGAGTATTAACTATTGAGATCAGAATAAGATTTTGATAAGTCCATTTCAAATATCTTATACTCAAAACTCAAAGTTACAAAATACAAAAAAAAATGTCTCTGAAATAGTTCTCTAGAATTTCTCAAAATAATAATGTTTATTACAATCTTGGAAATTTAAAGGATATCCATAAATGGATTGGGATTGGGGCTCTATGGACCATAAAATATATGTAATAAGTATGAAGAAGAGGGAGGAATGTGGAACAGGGAACAAGAAACAAAGATATGGAAATAAGACAAAAAAGAAGTTATCAGAATTCAGTCATATTTTTCTAATGAAAGAATAAATACAACTGGATGAATTCTGAGAAGGAAGAAAGTACGTAATCAATATAGACTTATTGTTATGGAGTCTCTCCTTTTTTAATTTGTTTACTGATGCACCTTTTGTTTCTTTTCTCGTTGCAGTTATGTGGTTGGTTGTAACCCCTTCCATTGGAATCTCAGAAATATTGATTAGAGATGTGTTTAACCATTCTTGAATACATTCCCTTAAAGGAGAAACATGTACTTCCTACTTGAATTTGATATTTAATAATTCAATTTAAATTTCTCTATGGTCAATAGATAAATTTTGTAATGTAGTCTCAATGTTTCCCTTTCTATTTGTATATTGCACAAGCCAAATATCAATTTCATCATAAGTACATTCCACCATACTATCAATTTTTTTTGCTGATAATTTTTTCAAGGTTTCAACTTGCTCCTCAAATTGTTGTCTAGTCATGAGCATTGAATTTGATATCAAGTTTGGATCTTCCACTTCAACAGTAGTACCTGCAATATCTAACCCAATAAATTTTGAGTATGCCTCAGTCTTTTTGTGTCATAATTCATTAAGTTGACTTAATAATCCTCTTAATGTATTAATCCTTTCAATCCAACATGATTTTAATTGTTTCATGCGGCTTTGAGAAGGAAGTATTCTTTTTTTCTCCTTTGTTTCATCATTGTTGAGAATTTTGCAGTGAACATGGAAATCTTGTTTGGAATAAATCCTTCATCATTTCTTAAAATCTGCATTCAAATATTCTTTAGTATTTTGTAAACTAAGCCCGAGAGAAGAAAATATTTTTGCCAAGTCCCATATATCTAAAATAAGTAGCATTCTTTTCTTTATATTTTCCTCCATGAAATGTCAAGTAACAGTGAGTAAGCTTGAGATTCCTTTTAGTCTTAGAATTGACTCAGGGTTTCTTTGAAGAATTATGCCAGGTTGAAACACAACAAGAAGGGTGGACAATATAGGTGGAGGCATAAAAGTTGCTTCCAATTCTTTGATTATTTCCTTAAGCCTGGTATTTTCTTCCTCCATATTGACCATTAAGACATCTAGTGCATCCCCTATAACCTTATGAATTGAAAATCATTTTGATGGAGGCATATCTCTGAGATTAATAGTGGAATGAGCTTTTCCCTTTTTATTCTTCGAAGTTCTTTCAAATATTAATTTCTTTGAAGGCTTATCAAATAATTCATTATGTACGAAAAAGGTTTCTTCATCAGAAAAGACTTCATCTTGGACAACAAGTGTGGTGGCAAACTATATATTCTCTTGTACCCATTCCTCTTCGTCCGGGAACTAGATATTTTCAATATCAACATCTAAATCCATATCATCAAGCAAAATATCATTTTCAAGTATGTTTTTTCCTTCCTGTCCCTATTGAGAATTAATTATTTTCCTTTTCACTTTCAATTTATGAGGGTTTTCTAAATTTCCTTGAGGAGGATTTCTCTCTCCATCATCGCCCGAAGTATTATTTGAGGGTTTTCTTTGTTGAGCCATTGCAAACTAAGAATTTGATTTAGGCAAAACACTTATGTGAGAAACAATGGGAGACATGGAACTTCTTTCACCTGAGGGTTTTCCCCTTTGCTTACAATGCTTTGTAGTACTCACTATGGTCTCTATATCACCAAAAATTTTCTTTGTATCTTGAATAGGAGGGTTATGACCATCTCCTTCTTCTTCTCCAAATATAAGGGTATTAACTAATGCGGGACTCAGTCCGACTGATATCATATGGCTATCAAAAAGGTGGTTAGGATCAAACCCCATGATTTATTTTGCACATTTTAGATTATACTGGTCAAAATGTGAAGCATATTCGTCAATCTTAGCAATTCCTCTCAACAAAATTTCACCTTCTTTCCAAGGCAAAGGAATAAATTTGTTTTTCCTTTTTTTTCATAAAAAAAATGAAACCATAATTTATATTTCCTTGCTACCTTTATAATAAACAATTTATCTGACACATAATAAGGAAAAAAGATAGGTTTTTCACAAGAACATAAAATCTTAATGTTGTTATAATCATCCATTTTCTCCATAACTCCTTATGTATTTACAAAATCAGACTCTTCCAATGAAAGTCTAGAAGTATCCTCTCCAAAGAGAAATTTCTTGAATTCAGACACAAAATCATTATATACTTCACAAAAGTAGTGAATAACCTTTTATCTCCATAGATTCTGATACCACATAGTCACATGTTCGACCTTTGAATTTACCCTCTTTACAATACTCAAGCCTTTAAAAATATGGCAATATGTAATGGAAAATATCAGATAAGAAACCATGTAGAAATTTTTCTCATTCTTAAAATTCACTAATTGAGCAGAAATTTAATTAAATATAATCTTCACACAGTCGAAGATGACATTTTTCATGGATAGTAAAATGTAGAATATATAGAGAAAGTCAAGGAATAGTCGTGTAGAATCTTGACTAGTGATTCTTGTTAAAATCCAAACAATTTCTCAATAAGGGTCTTTCAAAGAACTGACTTGGATTTTGGATAAGACTTGTGGTATTGTTGTAGGGTCTTGCAAATATTCCTGCAGGAGTTCTATTCCATTATTTCTTCCCTTCAAAAAAATTCTAGGTTCGTCTCCTTTGTATGTTATATTTGACTCTGGTAATTTCAATGTTTTCTTGAAGACTGAAGGTGCTAATGAAATAGGGGAGTCGTTTTGTAATGGAATTGTCCTTCTGTTCTTAACAAATTTGTCTATGCACCAAGTGATAGTATATTTGGAGTTGAAAACTTTGAGCACACAACTAGCTAGGGTTATCTCTGACATCCAAAATTCATTGTTGTGTCTATATAGCGATGTTGAATAATACCAATATGATCTCGACCAATGGTAATTGTGATATTCTCTAGCAAATGGATTCAAAGTATCTCCACATAATTGTTGTTTTCTCTCTGCCATCTTTATCGGGTTGATGAAATTATTCGTCATACCACTTAGAACAATGATAAAACCACGTTCAATAATACTTGAATCATTTTCTCAATGGAAGAGTTAATATGGAATAAATGTGATTCCCTCAAGAAAAATTTCATTAATAACGGGATTTTCAAAATTCAATTTTAGCAGTTAAGTTCGTAGTATCAACATTAAATTTAACTTGAGAAGTGTGAAATAAATTGGAAATGTCATGGCGGGGAGTCGGGGTTAAAGAAATATTCAAATAAAATTGAAATTCCACGAACCCGCGAACCCGTTGTGAAAGGAAAAATAGTTAATTGTTGGTACCTATTGGATGAACTTACAAAAATGGAAAGATACATAATTATGAGTCTGCGAGTTCACGGAGAAAGAAAAAGGAACTAAGTGTTTCCAGAGGGTTTATGGAAGACACAAATATATACCATGAGTCTGGGAGTCCGTCAACCCGCTAATCCATGAATATAATAATGTGACTAAATATGGCAGAAAATGTAGGCTTCGGAAAAGAGAAGTGAAAATGGTATGACACAAAAATATTGTAGGACCACAACAAGCTTAGAAGAAGAAATTTTATGTATGTAAGAGTGAAATAAAAGAAAGGTATAGGGGTCAACAAGAATTTATGTGGCCTTGGACAATAAGCAAGATGAATATCAATCCCATGTGATTGAAGTGGAAGGTAAGATCAATAATCAACCTATAGCAATTTTAATTGATTATGGAGCTATCCATAGTTACATAAATGCTAACATTGTCGAAAAATTTCACTTGCAAAGGATTAAGAATAAGAAATATTGGTTAGTTCAGTTAGCCACGGGGCTTAAGAGGAAGATCAATGAGTTGGTTAAATATTGTATGATAGACATGAATGGAATCAACACAAAGGTAGATGTAAACATCATATCATTGGGTTCATATGATTATCTAATTGGCCTGGATTGGTTGGAAAAACACCATGTTTTCCTAGACTTTTACAACAAGACAATCACATGTCTTGATGAAGAAGGGAAGCAAGGCAAGGTTCAAGGCATTCCAAGAGATGTAGATATTAGAGAGATTTCAACTATGGAGTTGAAAATGAGTTTCAGGAGGGGATGTCATATTTTTGCATCCTATTATCCCCATTTTGTGGATAACTAAGGAGATCATTTCTTGAGGCCCTCAAGTTGCAGATATGGAGTGTCGAGAGACTACATGACCAAAAATACCCTTTTGCACAAATGGGAATCCCACTCACCACTACAGATGGTCACAGGTTTGTAGATGGCATCCACCACATTAGTTGGCTTCTGGAAGGTAGTGGGCCTTGCTCCATGAGGTACAAGTTAGTATTATGGTGAGAATCATTTCAATATTTAAGCCATTTTATTATGTTGTATCTTATATTGCTCTAGATTTCATGATATATGCTTGGACATTATTCCTTTTGCCCTGCTTCACCTTGGTGGTTGAAATTGTTCCCTAGTAAGTGGTCTTCTTTGGGATTGGGTTTGCTACTAGGAACCCCATTAATGGGCCATTTTATCTTTCCTGACCATACTTACTACTTCCCATCATTATTCCCCTCCATTTTCTTATCTCTTGGGATTTTAGGGTGTACTGACCGAAGAAGGGGTTGTCCCTCATTTTATGTGAATAAGGGGTTGAAGGCCCACATGGGTTGATGTTAGGAAAAATATAGAAGCCTTATATAAACCTTCTAGATGCTTCACCCAAGGATCACCTAAAAATAAATGAAACACTTATCTTTGAGTAAAAGGGACCCACAATATAATAAATAATGCTTAAAAGGCTATTTGAAGGATAGGAGGTCTGATCATGAGTCGACCTATTACGTCCATGAATATCTAGTGGTATGAAATTACCATCATATGGTCCCCAAACTAGGGTAATGGCTCTCAGTTGCATGGCTGAGAGAAAGGGAGTCTCATCACGAGCCAACCTTCTCATTTCCACTTGGTGTTTGTGGGTGAATTTCCCATCATCTGGTCACCACACCAAGGAAGTGACCTTCAATCTCTCCTTATGCTATATTGAAAGAAAATACAAAGAAAGAAAGATAAAAGGCAATTGATGGGCTTGGAAAAAGTGCATTGCGGATGAAGGTACCACTCACCCTCTACAAAGGCACCCATGAATGAGACACTATGACACCTTGTATGTCATGAGCCTTATGCCCATTGAGTCTTGACCCCAACCACTTCATCCACTTTACATGTCTTAGAGAGGGATCTCTTGGAATCTCTCCTTGACCTAGGGAAAGATCTATCCAATAGGACACCTCGTCAACCCTACCATATTCAAGCTCGACAAGTGATCTGAAAGTGGGCGAGTACTTACTCTACACAAGTTTTCAATCGATAATCATTTTCTGACGAAGTATTTGTATAAGGATTTAAGGGCATATGAATCCATGATTAACCATGATTTTAAACAATAATATGTAACACACATGAACTCAAAATGGAATAAGCATATGAAAAGACAAGAGAAGGACAACCAATGTTGGTAACGGAGTTCACCCCTCCTGGGCTACATCTTCAGACCTGCTTCAATTGGAATACAAATCGCTTTCATTCCTTCTTCAAAAGATGTTGGGACCTTCCCATAATTGATTACATAAGAGATGCCTTCTTCTTTAGTGAGGATTCAAGAAGACTACTCATTGCACTATGGATTTCTAACTCCACTCATTAACTCCCCATTACTCTCCTCCCTTTTAAAGGGCTTGCATAAGGCATTATATATTTTTTCCTCACTCCCTCTTAAGAAAGAGCATTAACTCCTAGATTCACAATAATAAGATCTAATTACAAAAGAGGAAATACAAGATCCATGAATGTCAAATCTCAAACTATCTTCAAGTACATAATGGGAAAAGTCTCAAAACCACCCAAAGACTCTTCATACATGTCTTTGATTCTCTCAACCTATAATTGAGAAAAATGGAAAATTGGTGTGAGGTGGTTTCTCACATAAAAACCAATTTCCAAATTATAATTTAATTAAAAATACGTGAGTCTAATTTCCCTCGCAAGCATCAATCATTTTACATCAATAATGAATAATAATGTATGAGTTTTTTAAAAGCTCATAAATCATAAATAATATGCATGAGAATCTCATAAATTATAAGAATGCATGAGACCCTTTCCTCACAAAGAATTAATAAAATGCATGAGAAATATATAACTCAAAACATATAAGTTTACCACCTTCACCACTCTGCAAATCAACTTGGTGAACATAGTAAACTCCTTCCCTATGTGGAAATCCATCCAGATCAACAAGTTGCATGGTGTCTTTGAGCAATTAATTGTTTGATATAGTGATCTTTGATGCACATGCTTACATGGCTTATTTATTGATTGGCTTCACTTGTCATGATGTTATGATTTGAGATCCTTGGAGGGTGTGCTCATTTGTCTTTGTGAGACCTAGTAGTAGATATTTTTGGGAGAACAAGCCTAGCTTGGGCTTCCGTGGGGATACAAGCCCACAAGTTGGATGTTAGGGGCCCACATTTCGGATGAGAGAGATCAGACTTGTAAGGCCTTGATGATGACTTGGATGGCATAGCCCATCCCTCACTTTCCAAACGATTTGCCCAGGAAGGGAAAAATGTCCTATTTTTTATATTGGCATCATGCTTGGGGGGCTAGGTGTTATAACCCTAATTTGCACCAGACATGCTTACCTGGCATCAGGCCATCTCATATTCCTTCTTTGCCAAGCTAGTATTGAACAACTCTTCTTAAAAAAACCATTTTTAAAGGCACACATGCCCTTCTCCACTACATCCCGCATGTACACTCTATCTGACCCACTACATCCCATGTGTACACGCTAGCTGACCCACTACAACTCGCATGTACCTACAAAAGCATGAAAACTAGAAATTTGTTAATAGAACACACAGTTTTGGGTATGTTAACTAAACCTTTCGACCATGCATGGCCAGTCACTCGACCAAATACCTAGCTCCTTCTAGCCTATAAAAGAAGGGGTAGGGGTCCCATTTGAAAGGAGGAAAAACATAGTAAAGAAACTCTACCCGAATTAGCATTCCCCTTGCCTCAACCTTTTGCAATTATTGTGTGAAGAGAAGCATATACAGAAGCAGTTGGAGCACAGTTGAAGAGGAGCCCAGGACCATATTCGAGGAGCAGTGGTTGATCTCATTATTGTAAGGTAGTCTCGTGAGATTAATAAAATAAGTACTTTTCCTGTCCCGTCATATGAGGTTTTCATTGTTTGAATATTGATTACATGTTGATTAAATCTCTAACCCATTAGTTCATAGATCAAATGCATGTGGATTTATTTGTTTGTCTTTTGTAAATGCAGGTCACCACTGGGAGGAGAGTTTCAATCGAAGAGAAACCAAGCATGAAAAGGTATCGACATCGAACACGGAAAATAAGGTACAACAACTTGATCTCTTTAACCTTGTATTTTCATATGAATAATGGGGTTTAGGCATGGGATGATGGTAGAAATTAGGAAGATTTAGGTTTTATCATGCATGCATAAATGACCTAAAGCTTCCTACTTTGTACCATCATCATATTCCTAAACCCCATTATTCATATGCAAATACAAGGTTAAAGAGATCAAGTTGTCGTACCTTATTTTCTGTGTTCGATGTCGATTCATTTTCATGCTTGGTCGCTCTTCGACTACAACTCTCCTCCCAATGTTGACCTACATTCACAAAAGACAAATGAAGAACTCCACATGCATTTGATCTATGAACTAATGGGTTAGATATTTAATCAATATTCAAACAATGAAAACCTCATATGGCAGGATGAGAAAAGTACTTCTTTTATTAATCTCATGAGAATACCTTACAATAGTGATATCGGCCACTACTCCTCGAATCTGGTCCTAGGCTCCTCTCCAAATGTGCTCCAACTGCTTCTGTATATGCTTCTCTTCACACAATATTTTAAAAAGGTTGAGGCAAGGGGAATGCTAATTTGGGTAGAGTTTCTTTACTATGATTTTCCTCCTTTCAAATGGGAAAACTACCCCTTCTTTTATAGGCTAGAAGGAACTAGGTATTTGGTCGACTGACTGTCCATGCATGGTCGAAAGGTTTAGTTAACTTACCCAAAACTGTGTGTTCCGTCAGCAACTTTCCATTTTTCATGCTTCTGTAGGTACATGCGAGTTGTAGTGGGTTAGCTAGAGTGTACACATGGGTTGTGGTGGAGTAGGGCGTGTGTTCCTTTAAAAAGGGTGTTTTTAAGAAACGTTTTTCGGTACTAGCTTGGCAAAGAAGGAATATGAGATGGCCTGATGCCAGGTAAGCATGTCTGGTGAAAATTAGGGTCATTTCTGATGCCAGGTAAGCTTTAGGTTATACCATGACAATTGTACTACCAACTTGAGAGACGGGATCTGGAACTCTATAGGCAAGATTGCTTCCAGCCCGTAAACGAGTTGAAAAGGTGAGAAACTAGTTGCAGTCTTAACAGATGTTCAGTAGGCCCATAATGCCGAGTATAATGGGGTAGGCCCATAATGGGTTTTTATCATGCATGCAGAAATGACCTAAAGCTTCCTACTTTCTACCATCATCCCATGCCTAAACCCCATTATTCATATGCAAATACAAGGTTAAAGAGATCAAGTTGTCATACCTTATTTTCCGTGTTTGATGTCGATCCCTTTTCATGCTTGGTCTCTCTTCGACTGCAACTCTCCTCCCAATGTTGACCTGCATTCACAAAAGACAAATGAAGAACTCCACATGCATTTGATCTATGAACTAATGGGTTAGAGATTTAATCAACATGTAATCAATATTCAAACAATGAAAACCTCATATGGTGGGACGGGAAAAGTACTTATTTTATTAATCTCACGAGAATACCTTACAATAGTGATATCAGCCACTGCTCCTCTAATCTGGTCCTGGGATCCTCTTCAATCATGCTCCAACTGCTTCTGTATATGCTTCTCTTCACACAATAGTTGCAAAAGGTTGAGGCAAGGGGAATGCTAATTCCGGTAGAGTTTCTTTACTATGATTTTCCTTCTTTCAAATGGGACCCCTAACCCTTCTTTTATGGGCTAGAAGGACCTAGGTATTTGGTCGAGTGACTGGCCATGCATGTTCGAAAGGTTTAGTTAACTTACCCAAAACTGTGTGTTTTGTCAGCAACTTTCCATTTTTCGTGCTTTTGTAGGTACACGCGAGTTGTAGTGGGCCAACTAGCATGTACACGCGGGTTGTAGTGGGTCAGCTAGAGTGTACACATGGGTTGTAGTGAAGCATGGCATGTGTGCCTTTAAAAAGGGTGTTTTTAAGAAGAGTTGGTCAGTTATAGCTTGGCAAAGAAGGAATATGAGATGGCCTGATGCCAGGTAAGCATGTCTAGTGCAAATTAGGGTTATAACAGATGCCCCCTAATGTGTGAGGTCAAAAGAGCATCCGATGGCCGAAATACATTATCAATATTTATCAACGTACCAAACCAGTGAGACTAGGGACCAGAATTCGGAAGGTGCCATCTGCAAAATAACAATTGTCTCACCAAGGCGAGCATACCCATGCTCGGTATGAAATAAAATCATGGCTACCAATCAAATATGCTGCAGATCCATGTCATATAACTATATAAAGTGTAGCCGCGAGAAATACATAGTGGATCTACATCTCGAAATCAAAAATATATACATGTATAGTTTCCATCTTCTAGAAGCTGATAAGGCCTGATGGCTGGAGATGAGGTATTCAGAGCTCGAGCATCAACTTAAAAATCTTCAAAACTTGGGTAGGAGTGTAATATGAGTGTACGACTTCTCTACCTAGAGGTCTTTGATGGCTCATCGAGCATGGAATAGAGGATCTTGATGATCAGACTGAAGGCTTCATTGATTTTGAACAAAGACTTGATTGGACTTTCGAGATGGCCGGGCATGAGGGCAAGAGACAAACTGTAGAGGGGCCAACTCAGGCTTGGTAAAAAATTCCCTTGGACAATAGCACGACAAATGATGAGACTCAGGTAGCATGGAATTGACATAAGTTCACAATGCAGGAGGCAATGCAAACTCTCCATATGTTTGGAAGAATAACCAAGAAGAGGAGGACACAAATCTATGTAGCGAGAACAACTTCCTAAGGTCATATTAAATCCCAGAGCTTGACGAACAAACGGAAGGATGTGCTTTGTCCAAGGGCGACTCATTATGCTACCAATAAAAAGAAAACACTTTTCCCTTCCTCTTTTTGGGGTATATTTGATTTTTTTTGTCTTTTTCAATAATCGTGGAAAAAGAATAAAATAATTCTATGTTACAAAGGAGGAACGAGTGTCGCAAACATACTAGTTCTAGGCACAAGGACAAGACTGATGTTCAGAGCAAGGACACTCGGAAAAATGCCTCCCGGGGTCAAGGTGTCAAGATGCAAAGGCACAATGCTACAAGGCTTTTGTTATGAGGCATGCTTCAGATGGTTCAGTTGAGAGAAACATGGAGCCGACATTAGGCCAAAGACGCGGGAATGAAAATGTGGTTAACAAGACACAATGATAATGTCCTTCGATGTAACTTTAACAAGCCCAGAGAAGGTAAGCTCGACGTTTTGTCATTTTTAGAGACTCTAAAATAATGTAAAAGGAGACTCCATTGGGGTACCTTTTTTGAAGGTAGTCTAGTCAGCTCGAAAAAGGGGTAAACTAGCACCTAAAAGATGTCTATTCAAAACCATTTTAACAAGTGTGATAAAAACATGATCACTCGGAAATTTTTTCATTTTTAAGGAGTCTGAAAAAATCTTAACTATGGACTCCATCAGGAATGTTCTTCTAGACCATTTTAACGAGTGTGAAAGAATAAGGTCACTCTGCAACCTTTTCAATTTTAGGGAGTCTGAAAGGAGCTTAACTATGGACTCTGTGGGGGTTCTTTTTTCATAAATTTAGCCCCTCAGGCCCGAAAAGGGGTTAAAATTATACCTGAGAATACTCTTCTAGAGAACCTAGGCTCCTAGAGTATACCTTTGTTCATAAATTTAACCATTCAGACCAAAAAAGGGGTAAACTACCGCCGGACAGACATGACTTCAAATTTCAGTTTAGAGAGTGTGAAGGTCAACAAGATCGCTCAACAATCTTTTCACATTTAGAGGGTATGAAAAGAGCTTAAAAGAAGACCCGTTAAGTTTTTGGAGTCTCGAGGGTGAGGTCAATACTGATAAGGAATCAAGAAAATGAGGCTCAAACTCGTAATCAAGAAAAACTAGTAAGGACTCGCGGGCCTATATTCGTTAGTGACAGCATGGACACCAAAATGCAACTAGGATATACCACTAAAGTACGACACTCCTAAAGCAACAATGATGGTTCTATGTCACAACTCGGTGGGATCGATCCTACGGCAAAGAAAAAAAGACAACAAGATGCAGAAAGTGGAGGTGGAATCCTATATTAAATGCAACGAGTTGGAAAAAATGGCTTTTTACCAAAAGACCTTCAAAATGACCCAAAACTCCAAAAAGTTTCCCAATACCAAAAGAACACTTCTCCTGACAATCCAAAGAGTAGGATCATAAACATGGTACACTCCATTTAACTGAGACACAACCAGCTGAGCATCTAAATATACCCAGAGACGAGAAATACCATGCGACAAAGCGTCACACAACAACTCTAGAACTACACTGTATTCGGCAACATTGTTTGTGGTGTCACCTAAACATATACCTCCTGAAGATAACAACTAGCCTTGAGGTGTGTAAATTACCCAAGATGTGGAAGAAAGCCTTCGAGTGTGTCGGCTAGCGCTATCCGCAAACCCAATGAACACCTCTGATTCACTTGACATTTACCATAGTGTAAAAGATTACATCAAAACGACACGTCCATAAAACCAAAAAGGGTGAAGACTAAAAACAAAAATGTATAGGAACTATACATATCTTACAAAAAGTTACCCAAGGTGACCTACCTAAGAGTAATACTTCTTGAGGTAGAGCCCATTTCTAGGCTCTGCCAAAGCATTTCCCTCAAATTCTACCACACGATAAGCACCCTTTTTTAGAACCTCTTTTACGATGAAACGTCCGAACCACATGGGTTCGAACTTGCCTACCCCCAGGGGGTCCTTATCTTGGTCATGGACCAGGACAAGGTCGCCTTCCAAGAAAATCCGAGGACGAACGGACCAATCATATTGACACTTGACTTTTTATTTGTGAGCCTCATTGTCCAAGGCTTCATCTCGACACTGCTTGAGGTATAATAAACACTCTTCAAGTGGTGAAGTGTCTGGCAACAATTGTACTGCCAACTTGAGAGACAGGATTTGGCACTCTATAGGCAAGACTGCTTCCAGCGCATAAACGAGTTGAAAAGGTGAGAAACTAGTTGCAGTCTTAACAGATGTTCGGTAGGCCCATAATGTTGAGTATAACATCAAATGCCAATTTGACTTGGCCGAATTGATCGTTCGTTGTAGGATGGTCTTAAGAGATTTATTGACAGCTTCCACCTGACCATTCGCTTGAGGGTAATAGGGTGACGAATGTTATTGCCTCAACCCAAGATTTGATGTTAACTCGGTCATCATTATGTTCTGAAAGTGACTTCCATGGTCAGTGACAATCTCTCTCGGGACGTCGAACCATGCTATAATCTGGTTAAACAAAAAGAGGTCGGTAGTCTCGCCATCATCTTTGAACATTGGTATAGCTTTGAACCAGTTGGTGAAGTAGTATATTTCTACGATGATATAATGGTGCCCCCTTGTTGAAGGAGGTTTGCAAGTAGTGTAATCAATCCCCCACTTGGTGAAGGGGACAATAGTGATGACAGGAAACATGGAAGCAGGATGTGCCCTCATCTTCCCTGGGAAGATTTGACACGAGTGGCACTTCTTGAATGATGTGACACAATCTTTGATTAGTGTTGGCCAAAAGTAACCGGCTCGTAGAATCTCTTCGGCTGTTGCCAACCCAGACAAATGATTGCCACATGCTCTAGTATGGCAATCAGTAAGCACGATTTTAGCTTCTTCATGGGTGAGGCACCGATGAAGGATGCAATCTACACCTCGACGATACAGAGTATCTTCGAGTATGAGATAGTTCTTGGCCTGATGGAATATACGGTGATGCTCATCATGAGAAGCAGAGGCGGGGCACTTCAAAGTATGGAGATAGACAAGTATATCTCCATACTAGGGGTCCAAAGATTCTATCAAAAACATGTCTCCTTGAATAGGCGACTCTTCGGGCATAAAATCACCTGACTCGACCGGAAGTTCCGAGATGGGTTCCGCAAAGACCGATGACTTTTTGGATTTCATCGAAACGAAATCTAAGTCAAATTCCTGGAGGACAACTATCCATCTATAGATATTTATGACGATTACCCGTCGTGTCAACACGTATTGAAGCGGATTCACAACGGCAATGATGATGGTCTTGCGAAACAAAATATAATGATAGAACCGTTGGACAGCATGAACTGTTGCCAATGCAAGTTTTTCAATATGAGATTAATTGAGTTCCGGTCCAACCAGGCCTTGGCCCAGGTAACAAATCACATATTCTTAGAGTAAATCATCCTCTTGAACTATGACCATGCCGATGGTCGAATCTGCTGCAGCCAAGTACAATAAGAAATCTTTGTTATAATTGGGTGGCCGAAGTAGAGGGGTAGTTGTGAGGGAACGTTTCAATGCTTCGAAGGAGAGTTGAGCAGCTTCGTCCCAATGAAAAGGAATGTCCTTCTTCAGTAAATGCATAAAGTCATTTGTGATCTCGTCATAGTTTGCGATGAAACGCCGCAAAAAGTTTTCTTTTCCCTGTAAAATTTGAAGTTGAAGGATTGTACATGAGGGAGGCAACTGAACTATTGCCTCAACCTTGAGAGGATCGACCATGATCACTATTCTTGAAAATATGAAACCTAGTAGATGGTTCAATGTCACACAAAAACTGCATTTGTTGGGATTCAAGTGAATCTGGAAGTAGCGACATCGCTCAAAGATAAGTTGGAGGTGTGTGGGATGATCAGTTCTCTTACGAGATCATGATGCTAAATCATCTAGGTAGGCCTTGACGATATGTTTGAGATTGTGGAAAGCAAAAGACATGGCCCACTGAAAGGTAGCTCCAACATTTTTCAGACCAAAAGGCATCTTACGATATGCGAATGTACCCCATGGACAAATGAATGTTGTTTTGTGTTGGTCTTCGGGTTTGATTTGTATCTGATTATATCCCGAAAAACCATCCATGAAATAAAAGGCCTCGCAACCTGTGCATTCATCGACTATCTGGTCAATAAATGGTGTGGGGAAATTATCTTTTGGAAAGGCTTTCTTCAAATCACATAAGTCCGTACATACATGAATCGTACCCTATTTTTTGTCAACCGGCACAAGGTTTGACACCCATTGGGTCAAATGGGCTGGGTAGATAAAACCCGCCTTGAGCAGTTTATCTATTTCAACCTTAATAGTTGCTACTTTCTTAGGATTAACCGGACGAAGCTTATGTTGAATCGGCTTAGCGTCAGGATAAGTCATGATTTCATGTTCAATTATTTTTGGATCGATGCCTAGAATTTCCTCTTAAGACTAAGAAAAAACGTCACAGAATTCCTTACATAAATCCGTGTAGATTCGAATCTCTTCAGGGGAGCAGTCAGCTCTGACAAAAACATTTTCCATGACGCCAGGGGTTTTGGAGATGTTAATAGGTATAGTTTCAACAATGGTTTCCATATTACCCTCGGCATAAATAGCATGCATAGCCAAAGGATTGATAGGACAAGACCTATCTCCAGTCATAGTCAAAGTGAATTGCCCTACTTCAATTCTGATTAACTCTAGGAGGAAGTAAGATCTATGATGGAGATCATCCTAGGGTTTGTCCGAACTAGTCGTTGCTTCAATGATTGCTTCATGTAACGACCAGTCCAGTACGACAACTATTCTAGTGATAAGTGCAAAAAAAAAAAAAAATTGTTTTTGTTTAGGTGACTAAGGTGTGCGTGTGCGGGTAAGTGCAGTGACATACGGAACAGTATGACGCAACTAGGATGAACAGAAGAGAACTCAACAACCTCCAACTGCTAACTTCGAGGAGTTGATTGTACATCAACTCTCGGGGGTTCCACCAGGTGGGTGGCACTAACATCTTAGGGTGATAACCATAACATTCATCTATAATTTTAAATACACTGAATAAATAAGGGCACACCTTTAACTCAAACTTTCATCTTATTAAGCAGTAAAAACAATACGTCTTCAGATTTTGATTATATTCCATCGCTAACTTATAAACAATATCTCCCGACACTGGTATGACATAACATCGTCATCATGATGGAATATTCCACAACCTTAGTAGATTGTAAGTGACAAAACATTTACAAAACTCAATGAGCCCCGTTTACACCATTGGATAAAACGTAACAACATCCTATCGATAATGAATAATAATGTCATATTAGTGTTGAATGTACTCCCATAATCTCACAATGATATTTGAATTGGCTAGGGTTAGCATTTCCATGGATTAAAGAGCTTAATTAAATCACATTATCTAAAACATACCGTCATCACATCATATCTATAATTTACAAGAGATTGCGATTGAATTAATAAAAAAGAAAGATCCTTACAAGAAAAACATTTATTCCATCTGAGAGACTCATTATATTCATTAATCTAGACGATCAAGCAATATTCCATACTATTCACGAGTAAACTCCCAAAAGGCCTCCTATTTAGGAATAACCTCAACACATAAATGCTTACCAATAACTCAGGGTTATAATGACAACGTATGATGACTAGCATTGTGTCTAACATTTACTAATTATTCATGTT
>ML805598.1:298724-311432 GCA_009831015.1 Picea engelmannii
GCACCTGTCTACATCAAGGTAGTAACACATCATGTCATATAACTTAACGCATCATAATGAAGGAGAAAATTTTATCATCATAAAAATCCAGATCACTTGCGAGCAAGTGTCCTCAAAGAATAAGTTTGGTAAGTGCACCAGAGCGGGATGTTACACTTCATCTGAGGGAAAGACTAAGTCTAAAGAATCTGTATCAGCGAGGAAACCTTGAGCCCAAATAGGCTCTAGAATCATATCTAACTCTTGTGTGGGAGCCGGATCGGGGTCGGTGGAAGCTTGGTAGACTAAATAGTATGCCACTTTTGTCGCGGACAAGGGCATGGACATACCATGTTGCCCTATCCCTTCCATCGTGGCCGATGGGGAAGGAAGAATCCACGGATCGTTGAAGTAAGTCGTGCGAAACGACGAAACTTGGAAAATCTCAACCTTATGGTGGTCAGATATGACCTTAACATCATCTTGAGGAGGTGAGTAATCGAAAGTACCCATCAAAGGTGGGCATAAACCAACCCCTATGTTGACGACGTCGGGTTGAGGGTTATCAATCATTGGGACCACGAATGCCACCACTGAAGGGTCTGGATGGGAGAAAGACACCTGATCAATGGTCACGATCCGACCCTCGTGTGGAAACAACAAGACCCAGAAAACTGTAGCGAGTACTTCTTGCATAGCATAGGTCCAACTCCTCCCTAACAAGAGATTGTAGTCGAGAGATGCGTCGACCACTTCAACCTCAACACACACGGTTTTCCCTCCTAACTGCACGGGAAAATAGGGGAAAATGCCATGTGGTCAGAATGAATGACCGTCAAAAGTGGTAAGAAGAGTAGGTGATGGAGACAAAGTGGGTTGGCCAATCACCTTCCAACACGCCAAAGACATTACACATGTTGAGGCACCCTCATCAACCACTGTGTGGAAAATGTTCTGAGTAAAAATTTTCGTGGTGTAAGCCACTACTATCTGGAATGCTACGTGGTAAGGGAGACGAGGTTTTAAGTCGGTTGTATCAAGCATGCTCGTACCTATATTACAAGTCTCAACGAATCCTAAAGTGGCTAATAGAGCCTTTCTCTAGGAAAGGTAGCTTTGGAGGACTTCCAAAACAGACATCGCACAAGGGGTTTGAGACAAATCCTCCAGCACAGAGTAGTTCTGGGTGGCCCTTGCATTTGGGATGTGAGAAGCTTTCTTATATACACCTTTTGGGATGCGTGTCATGGTTTCGCCCAACCTCTTCTCGATCTAGAGAGGAAGAGATGGGGTTTCAACTTCTTTACATTTCTCAGAGGTGCTTGGCTTGTTGTAATCATGTGCTCTAGTCAATATATAGGCATCACCTTTCATCATATACACATTCGTAGATGCAGGATTGTTTGAAGACAGAGGGGGTCCTTGACTTCCCCCTTTCGCGCTTGTAGAGGATTGAGTTAGATTTTTGCCATGTTGAAATGGGTTTGTTAACACATCAGGATGTTGTTGTGATAATAACTTTTGGACCTCTAAAACCCAAAGGCACTAGTGAGTCAAGTGGTCTTCTATGCATAGATTACATGGATACTTCGACTTCCTTTTTTAGTGTTTCCCCCGCCAACATTATTAGTGGGTTTCTTATCCCCCTTACCCTTCTTACATTGTTTCTTCTTTCCATCAGGCTACTGGGTGGCCTTTGAATTTTTCGATTGCACACTGTTTACATCTAACGTTTGGGTAGGGGGAGCAGTCGGAACAGTAGTCTAGCTGGCTGTTGTATGTTTTATAGACAATTGTTGCAATTTTTTCGTCAGTTGTTCAACGGGTTTTGTTTGTGCTGAAACAACAATACCATCGGCATGTGGTCTAGTTCTCTATCTAGTTTTATCAAGTATTAATCGTGGCGCATCTGGCAAGATTTCATACAGTAGACTAGACTGAGAATAAATTAGCTCAAGTTGTTGAGCTCGCATGATTGCATCTTCTTTAGAAAACACTCTCGACGTTGCAACGTCTTTGGATAACTATGGGACCGAAGACTTAAGGAACCACTCAAGCAGGAATGTTGGTGGGACTGGCACCTTAATCAAAATCTTCTGGCATCTCCATTCTCGGATGTGATCAAAGATATGGTCTACTTTTTTCTATTCAAAATTGGCCAACAATTTTGTGCCAGTGTCGTATCTCACAGGTAATTGGAAATGCTTTAGGAAAGCCATTGCCAATTTTCCAAAGGAAGAGTATCTTGAGTGGTCGAGATCAATGTACCATTTCACAGCACTCCCAGTGAGAGTACGTTGAAACAATCGCAATTGTACAGAGTCATCTTTCAACTAATTAGACGAGCACCAAAGGTGAAAAGTAGTCACATGATCCCCTGGATCTTCGTTAGGCTTGGCTTAGAACTTTGGTATGTCTAAAGGAAACTTCGTCGGCATAGGGGGCCAACGTGGATCATGACAGATAGGTTCATTCAACAACCTTGTTAAGTCTGGAAAATGCAAGGTTGCTAGTAAAGGTAGTTTGGGTTTTTGATGATAACCAGGGAAAAAGGGGCTTGGAGTTTGGCTGGCACCAGGTTGCTAGGAAAACTTGGGTTACTGGCCTAGGTTCTGGTAAAAACCATGGCCATGACCAGTGTATGGATTTTTCATTTGAGGAGACATCATCGGTTGATTCCCGAAATAGGACGTAGATGGTTGGGCATGCATTACATTCGGAGGACTTTAGTAAGGGTTGCCCCATGTCAATCCCATGGGCATAGGTACTGCACCTTGCTCGGGGTTCCATTAGTTATGAAAAGAGTTTCCCCCGATCGGCATTCCTGACGAGGGAACTGATCCCTACCAAGAATTCCAAGGTCTTGGTGCGGAAGAAGTTCCTGGGTTTGACCCCTGTGTAGGAATAGTACCCTGCATAGGATTAGATTGTCTGTAATCGGGGTTTCCCCCAGTCGGGAAAGAAGCTAACGGGAAAGCATTGTTACCAAACGCACCAAACAAAGAAAATGGTGTTGAACCTACTAGAATATTATGAGAAGGTGGTCCTTGACTCCCTACTCCAAATGAACTATGGTTTTTGTTCGGCCCGGCAGAATGATGGTGGGCACTGTCGAGCGAAGGGGATGAAGGAGGTATATGACCTCCTCCGTAAGAAAAAGTGTTAAAGGGAGCTGAAGTTCCCCCCATGGGTCCTTGCAGGGGAGCGTTAGAGCTCCCTATCCCCAGACCTAAAGTCTGTAAAGTGGAGTAGGAAAGTACAGGGCTTGTACCTAAGCTAGGCATCCCATATGAGAACAGAGGGCTTGTCATAATTTATGTGAAAGGAGCAGTGGTCGTCACCAAAGATGGGATTGGACCACTGCTCAAGGTAGAGGCAGTCGAGACCATGGTGGCTTGGACCAGTGACGTTGGGTTAGAAAGTGGAACACCCCCTGTGGTGATAGTCATAGTGGGAATAGGAGAATTCCCGGAAGAAGTGGCAGCGTTTGTTTCCTTTATTGTGTGTGACATTGTCTAGTGCTCGTAAGGATAAATCTATATGAATATGAGCATTGAAAGATCAGTGGTTTGATTTTCGGATGGACCAAGAGCTTCTTCTCCAAGTCTGAAATGGTTGGTTCCTCTGGATGTTGGTCGGGCACAGTTTCCTGTGACCCGGTCGCTTCAAAAGACCCTTGTTGGTCTAGCTTTCGCCTTAGCGGTGGCGGGGGTGGCTCCAGTGTAATCAGTGGCAGGCCAAGAATCCTTCGTGACCGGCGGAGCTCATGATCCTCCACTATGTAAGAAGATCAAAGACACACTAGGGATTTCTATTCGTTCAAAAACAACACACACTAGAAAAAGTCCCTACGAGATAAAACAAGCAATGACTAAACTAGTTGGAAGAACAGTTACAACAACCAACACTAGAGAAAATTACCGGTGCAAGTGCAACTTGAATACGGAAGCACCCTCCAAGTATACTCTGTAAAGTGTGGTTTGATGTCTATCCTAGGTACCGTGGTCTACCCCCACGGTCACCTATGTAAGTCCCTAAAATAATGGCAACTAGGTTGCCAACGCGTGAACAATCACCAGGCTGGTACAGTCGACAGTCGAGTGGACTACAATGAGCAGGGTATCAAGCCTGAAACCTGTCAAGGGTATCAAAATAAAGTGGTCTAGAAGACAAATTAGGACCTCGAACAGATTCGAGACCCACAAAGCTCAGTGACAAATGCATTCGACAGAATCCCAAAACAAGCCCTCTATATGCATTCCCCACTACGCTTGGTCCAACTTTGGAGGGGTTATCTCTGCTACCTTTCCGCACACGACCTCATGTTTAGCCTTCATGTTAGAGGGGGGTCTCAGATGAATTTTACGATACTAGACTTTTAACACTCCCTAGCACAGACTCTTATGTATGTTTTTCATCCTTGAAGAGTTTCCTCTCCAACCTAAATCAAGGCTCTAGCCTAGACTAGTTGATGGACCCTACAAACATAAAGTCTACTTGATTTTAATTAATCATCAATTTTTTATGGCTTGTATTAATTCAAAGGTTATGAAAGTGAAACTAGTGATCTTTTAAGAGACGAAGGAAAATATACACAGAAAGCTGGAAAAAAAATAACTTCTTCTTGAATTTTTTTTTTTAATCAACTTTTCAAACTAAATTTTTTCGAAGATCTTTGAACAGAAAACTCAAAATAGGATTTCTCTCAACTACGAGCTACTTATTGTCTTAAGTAAACAGCCAATAACTTATGAAAGAAAAACTTTTCCTGGTTATTAATGCAAACCAACAACTAGTACTTAACCAAACCAAGAAATAAAAGAGTTTTTTTTTATTTAATGCTCGCAAAGAAAAAAGGAAAAATGATGACAAGTAAAGACCAAGAATAATTCTGGCCTAAGCGCAGATCCCAAAGAGTTACTGACAATAACACACAAACTGATTAAAGCAGACTCTCACACTTGTCTAAAAACCCTATGAAAGAAAAAATTTGACGAAAAAATTTTAATGAAAAAGAAAGATATTGTTGTAATCAGACATAAGGTGTCGACTGCTATGAAAAATACCAAGATTAAATCAAGGCAATCCCTGAGAGGTATAACTCTTGATAAGGAAGAGGATGACTGCCTCTCCTTAAACAAAAATTTTCTCAACAGGCACACTGCTGATAGTTCAACATCCAGCGTGTGCACGCGAGTTGTGTAAGGTCAGAGCACGTGTACATGCATGTAGGCCTTATATCGGCTGCGTGTATCTCTGCAATTATTCAAAAAACAAAAAACAAACAATCAAACACTGCCAGAGACTACTGGTATTGAGAACCAGAGTCCCTTGAATACTCAGAAACTTACTTTGACAGAAAAGAAAAACAATTCAAGGAAAATTTCATAGAACAAAACCAATCTGAGGTGGTACCTAAGCTACAAACTGCAAAAACAGAGACCAGAATGAGATCTAGAAAACCCCTGAGAAGGATCACTTCTGACAGGGGAGAGGATGACTGACTCTCTAAAAAAAAAAATTCTAAACTGTAACACATGACTAACACTTCCTCAGCTAGCGTATGCACACGAGTTGTGTGAAGGTAGGGCACAGGTACACACATGTAGGCCTTATACAGGCCACATGTACTTCTGTGACTTCTGTAAAATAAAAATAAACCAAACAAAGAAAGCAGGGAATACTGGTATGGAAGACTATAATCCCTACTAGCTCAAACTCTTTCAGAAACTTAGAAAAAAGGTGATGAAACCAATTTAAAACTACCAAAAAAGTATTCCCAGAAAACCCGAGAGTCTCCCCAGTATGGTCGAAAGATTTAGTTAACTTACCCAAAACTGTGTGTTATGTCAACAACTTTCCATTTTTCATGCTTTTGTAGGTACACGCACACTGTAGTGGGTCTGCTAGTGTGTACACGCAGGATGTAGTGGAGCAAGGCACGTGTGCCTTTAAAAAGGGTGTTTTTAAGAAGAGTTGTTCTGTACTAGCTTGGCAAAGAAGGAATATGAGATGGCATGATGCCAGGTAAGCATGTCTAGTGAAAATTAGGGTTATAACACTAAGGCATGGTGGTGAGGTGCCACTAATTAGACACATGGAAGTTTTGAGGAGAATAAGGTCTTCATCATGATGAGAGTGCTTATATGCTTGACATGTGGCCTTTGGAGGCCTACCCATGCTTCTCCAACACCAACGACTTCCTCAAAGTGGAAAAATGTCCCCTAAAGAGGAGACATCCTTCTAAAATTAGGGGTTTCTTATGTGCAAAAGTGAATTTTAAATGAATTACTTTGTAAAAGGGGAAAATATTAGGGTTGTTGGCCCCTAATCTTGTGTTTTACCCCTTAATTTGTGGACAAGTCACCTTAGTGACATTTGTATAAATAAGAAATCACAAGATCTCATTTTAACATAACTCTCCCTCATGGTGAGAAATATTGGTCTGAAATTTTCGCTATCTTTGGAAAGATTGTCTCTTTAGCTCTTGTTTATGGTTATCTCTTGATGTTATGGTTGATGGGAGTGATGCGCTAGCCTTGGAAGGCTTATCTCTTTCTATTGTGGTGGATTATCTTGGCATTTTTCCTTGAATTGGTATGGTTTTTACTCTCTTGTTATCATTTGTTTCAAGTCAAGGTTATTATGCTAGGAACTAGGTGGGAAGTATAAGGGCATACACCCCCACCATATTATTCATCACTTTATGCTTCATCTCATTGATTACATTAGGGTTTTCTAAGAGAAGTATGAGGGCATACACCCTCTTAGCTTAAACCCTAGCTAGAGAAACTTTCCTTGGGAAGTAAAAAGGATTACACCTCCAAGGAGGTAGCTTCTCTAGCTCTTTCTTGTCATGACCCCATTAACCCAATAGTAAAGTCACTAGTCATTTATTATTGCATTGGAGAAACAAAATATTACATTGGGAAACATGATTTTCGGTCTTTTTTACTTCTTGCAAAGTGGATTGTATTACTTGTGCCTTGGGCACCTCACAACCACTAGGGTGTCCCCATAAAGGCATTACTTCTTTCTGCTATTACAAAATTGCATATTCAGCCATTAGGGTTGTAGAAACCCTAAATCATTTTCTTAAATAACTCTCTTATCAACCATTGGATTTTGCTCAAATTTTGCACACTTATTTTCCTTGGTCCAACGCACATTTTGGCAAAGTTTGATGGGATTTCAGTGGCTGATTTTCTTTCTGTAATACATTGAATGTTACATCCATAAGGCTAATATAATTTGCTGCAGACAAGTGTTTACAACAGCCTTATCTTTTTATGCTAGAATATTGGTTTCTCATCTTGAGTTTAGCTAGTCATTTACTAGTCTTTCTCCTGTATTTCCTACTTGATAGCTAGAATTTATTGAGAAGATTATAATACCATTTACTTGCTGATATACATTGTTATCTATTGCTGCAAATTAGGGATAGAAATATTAACTTTTCGATCCAACTAACATATATAATTTCAAAGTGTATTTTCTTGTGTCTCGGGTAGGTACAATCATCCAAAGAAGTATTATACATGTGGGGCAACAATTACTTGGATTACAAGGAATATCTTCCAACCTTTCATCCCACTTAGAATTTACCTCTAGGGGATTCACTTCCTCTTATCTCCATCTCCATCCCCCTAGGGTCACCAGGATCGCCTCTCTAGAGTGACCTAGTCACCCTTGAAGTGTGGTACCTAAATCAAGGTGACATTAGGTGTAGGATTCCCAATTTGCAGCACTTGCTTTGTGGTTGGGTTAGGCTTTGCCCAACCTAAAACTTGAGCTATAACATTTTGGCACCGCTACTGGGGAATATTTTGAATATTCTTCATACCCTAATGAAACTTTGGTAAGCTATCCCAAAGCCTTTTCCTTAGCTTTCCTAGGAACTCCACCCAAGGGACGTTCCCTTTCCACCCTTGATGAACTCTCCTTAAATTTCATCTGTCGACTCCACCTTCCATGAACCCAGATTTCCCTCTTTTCCCTTTCCACCCTTTGATGAGCCTTGATCTCATCTGGTGACTCCATTGATGTGTCCTTTCAATCAATGGAAATATGGTACCATGGGATGAACCCCCATCCAAAAATTGGTATGCCTCGAAGAAGGAACTTTTACAGATGGAAAAGGAAAAGGTTGTCAATAAAGCTACTGAGGAAATTATGAATATCATAAGAGAGTTGTTTTCTATCCTTGACGATGAAGAAGTGTTCGAAGAAAATACATATTAAAAAAGTCATCAAGATGATAACACAATGAGTTGTGACCCTTTCGAAGACCTTGATGATGCTTTACTCCATGACCTTGAAAGAGAAGAATTGTCAGAGGAAACCTTGGATATGACATATCCCCTAGAAGAAAACAAAGCTAATAATTATGCACTCAGAATCAAGCCTCTTGTGAGGAAGGGGCAATGGAGGGGCTTTCTTATAAAAAGAAAGAAGAATTATGATAAACATATTGAGGCGCCACTATCTTTGATCATGCTTGATGAAGGTGAGGTTGTCCAACATTGTTTACCTCCTAATGTTGACGAAGCGATCAGTTTCGATGATGAAAAATTTGAAGGTCCATTTGAAGAAGTCTATGCCTCTGCTCCTCATGCACACAAAGACAAAAACATGATCATTCTCAGTCATACTGATGGTCTTGTGAAAGTACCCTTCATTATGGTTGATGAGCCTATAGACACTTTCATACAGACTAGCAGACACAAATGGGATCTTAGTTGTCTCCAATTTGGTGGAGACCCCATATATGATATTGAGGGTAGCTCTCAAGAAAAGGGGGTGTCACCATAATAGGAGTGGTCCTAATATGTATATGATTCAGATGTTTGGAAGTCAGGTGATGATATGGTGACATATTTTTTCCTCCCCTTCGAGGATGACTTGTCACAACATACTCAGAGTGATCTTCAGTCATCTTTTGGTACATACCCTTTTGAGGATGCAGATTTTTTTTATAAGGACTTCCAATTGTTGTGCTCAAATTTGAGGAATATCAGGACGTGGCTACCTCAAAGAAGTTATAGGTTCATTCTCCAAATCGGAATCATTTTCATCTTGTATATTTCCATGGAGATTCACAGGGGAAGAGGAGGTTTTTTTCTACACCTGAGATTGTTCCTTACTTCTTACCCTATTCTCCAAGAGACCATGTAGTATTCTTTTGACCTATCATTTCCTCTCAGTCCTCGACAAGTAATGAGTCTTTGTGCGTGGATGAAGATGAGACTTCGTCTATGTATAGTATCCCCCTTCATATATGGATTGATGATTCTTGTGGCTACACTTTGAGGCAGGATGATCAAGCTGATGGCTTCTCTTTCCAACAAGATTTCCTCCCTCCTTCCCATCTTCATGAGTTTTATTTCCTGATTGAATATATGTGTGCTCATACTCATGATTATTATGTGCTTGACTTATCTTTGTTGTATTATATGACTAAGCACAAGGGGAGATACTTTGATGAGATGATCAAATGGTTGCACTGGCTGTATGACTTCACCTGACATCATCCAAAGTGATCTTCAGGGACCCAAGGCCCTATGTAAGTAGGTAAGTCATCTTGTTTTCCATGCATTTGAATATTGATTTCTCATGTTATTTTAGATGCATCTCATTTTCATTTTTCTCTACTTGGATATTGATTTCATGATTAGTTTAGAAATTTAAAAAAAAATGTCAAAATTTTATTTTTCTAGTTTAGTGGGTTTCGATTATCATCATATGAGAACAAGGATGAGTAGGTCATCCTGCACTTGACAGTTTGATGTTTCCTTGCAGGAACAAGTCTACGAGGATATTTTGTGGTTCTCATGCACTCTACATCGAGCACATGTCCCCAAGTAGGAGCCATATGTTATCCCCATTTTGTGGATAACCAAGGATATCATGTCTTGAGGCCCCTAGGTTGTACATATGGAGTGTCAACAGAATACATGACCAACAATACCCTTTTTCAAAGATGGGAATACTAGTCACCACCAGATATGGTCACAGGTTTGCAAATGGCATCCACCACATCAGTTGGCTTTCGGAAGGAAGTGGGCCTTGCTCCATGAGGTACAAGTCAGTATTATGGTGAGCATCATTTCAATATTTAATCCATTTGATTATGTTGTATCATAGATTTCTCTAGATTTCATGATATATGCTTGGACATTATGCATTTTTCCCTACTTCACCTTGGTGGTTGACATTATGCCCTAGTAAGTGGTCTTCCTTGGGGATGGGTTTGCTACTAGAAACCCCCTTAATGAGCCATCATATCGTTCCCGACCATACTTACCACTTTCCATCATTATGTTGATATTATGGTAGATATGGGAGGTATTTACCTCCACGTAACCCTGGTAAGAATAGAATATTTTGGGAAGTAAGAAGTAACCCTAAAGAATTGAACATAACCCTAGAAGACAATTCAGCTCAAGGAAATAATTAATATTAAGTATTTAGTCTCCAGAATGAGAAGTTGGCCCAGACATCTCAACAAACATTATAAATACAAGTCATCAAAACTCATTTCATACACACTACTCAGAATTGCAGCTGGGAAGAAGTGCGCACTGTAGGAACTAGGCCAGTGTGCAAGTCTGGGGAGCAGCTATAGCTGGCAACTGTAGCAATCTAGTTTCCTAGTTTAGGCTCAGACTTTTTGTTGGTTATGGTTGGAATTTCTGATCAATTTTGGTTATCTTTATGCATTTTCCTTGGTTGGCTATTGGTTTGCTTCCGGAATCATTCTCTATCAAGGTTAAGGTGCTCGGTGGTGGCTTCGGCTTATCATTGGGTGACAATATTGCTATATTGTCTATGGTTAAATGAGCACATCCATTATATTCTAACAGGTTATGGGCCCACACTAGCTTCAGATAATATAATCACTAGAAGATAGATTGGGAGGATTTTCTCAGTTACAGTTGCAGTTGCAGCCATTTTTTGTTGTAGCAACGAAACCCTAAACCTCTTGTTGAGGCACCCTTAAGTGAAGATATTGAGCTAACTTCTGGATAGCCTAGTGCTCCCTAGCTTAGCACATCTCCTGGTACTCTCAGCAAGCTAAGATGTCGAGTTTGATTTTTTGTTCAAAATCAAGAGTTGACCAAGTCAAAGCAATTATGACTTACTCTATGAAGTCAGAAAACAAGTTAGAATGGGCTTCTAACTTCAGAGCATGGAAGAAAAGTATTTATCTAATCCTTTTCAAGAATAAAGTGTTGGATATCGTGAAAGGAAATATTGCGGAACCTCAGTTCGAAGAAGGGAAAGAGAAGGAACCTCAGAACATTGCAGTTTTAGAGAAGTTCAAAGACAGTGACATCAATGACATGAGTATCATAGTGGAATCTATAAAATACCACTTGATACCCTATATCTCCCATCTTGACTCATCTAAGAAGATGTATGACTCCCTAACAAACCTCTTCTCTATCAGAAACATTGGACAAGTAATGAGTCTGAAGAATGAGCTCTGTGACATGAAAATGAATGATGATGATAGGATAACATCATACTTTTTGAAAATCTATCAGTTAAGAGATCAACTACAAGCTATTGAAGAAATCATTTCAAAGAAGGAATTGGTAAATAAAGTACTCAATGGTCTTCCCAAGACATGGGATGCATTTGTCGCAAGCATGAACACAAGGAAGGAGTATCCTACATTTGAAGAATTTGGACTTGTTGTGAAAAAGAAGAATCAAGGATTAGTGCAAAAGAGAAACCCGAAAATGAATACGATGATCAAGCCTTCACAGCAAGGTTCAAGAATTTCAGGAATAAAAGGAAGTTTGGCTCCAGGAAGAAATCAAATCAAGAGAAAGATATGTCAAAAATAAAATGCTTCAACTGTCGAAAATATGGTCACTACAAGAATCATTGTCCTGAGTTAAAGAAAATAAAGGAAACACACGAAGCATCAGTTGTCGAAGAAAGGAAACCCTCAAAGAATTCCAAGTAGGATAAAATAGACTTCTTCTTCTAAGACAAGGTAACAATATTATTCCTAATTCTTGTACATGCCATGTTTACATAGTTTCTATACATATCTTTCATATTTATTTCTTAGAAGATAATATGTTCAAAGAGAAACTATACCTATGGAAGAACAACAAGATAAGGATTGTTATCACGATGAATACAATACACATGAAAGGATGAAGTACATCAACAACCCCTGGTAACAATTCATGTGGAAATTGGAAAAAGACTCGTGACACTTTGTAGAAGGCAATAAGGATGAAGACGGAAGTGTGGACTCTGTTATATGGAGGGATTCTATTATATAATTCCAAAAGAAGAGCATCCATTCATGCATGAAGCACGGATTAGGAGGGAGCTAATCCCAAATAATATGATTCATCGAAGATGATGAAGTATCTATCCATGGTAGCAACCATGAAAAGAAACACATGTTCAATGTGACTTTAGAAGAAGTCTTCTTCGAAAAGAAGCCTTAAATTATCCCTAGTTGTGTTAAGAACCAAACAACAATATAGCATAGAAAAAACTCAGGAAAAGTACTTAACGCCTTGAAAAAGAGATAATTTCAAATAATAAGCCTCTTCGAGGAGGCAACCTCCTTTTACCCCACTTAAATGTTCAAGTACCAGATGATTCAAAATGAAAATGTCTCCTTGGTATATATAGGAGACTAGGAGGTATAATTACAAATAATGGCCTAAAGCCGACATAATTAAAATAACATTACTAATC
>ML805598.1:333295-348377 GCA_009831015.1 Picea engelmannii
GTTCAAGTACAAGATGATTCAAAATGAAAATGTCTCCTTGGTATATATAGGAGACTAGGAGGTATAATTACAACTAATGGCCTAAAGCCGACATAAATAAAATAACATTAGTAATATAATATGCCCAAATTAAGGGGTAATGAGCCAATATTAGGGCTTAACAATATGATATGGTCACGAAGATGCTACATGGGAGCATGAAGAAAACATGTGGAAATAATACCCGCAATTTTTTGACAATTTTGAAGAAAACAAAATGCAAGACTCCATTTTGAGAAGCTAGAATTTTGGAACTATATCTTAGAGTCCTAGCCAACTCCATTGGAGACCCTAATAAAATAATGGATCATTCTTTGGATTATCCTTGATAAACGAATGGTGAATTCCTTGGGTCAGTGAGTTGAGAGGAACAAGATATTATGGTTGGAATTGTTGTTGGAGTTGCGAAAGTGAAGGATTTTGTTTTCCAAGTATTGAGATGTAAATTTACATATATGCATATCAGCATAGTGTGCACCGAGGATGGTGCACAATTTTAGGGGAGGGGGAATATAACATCCCCACTATAATCCTCAGTTTAATTAATTTTTAATGTAGATATGATGTGTGGCTAAGGCCAAAGCGATGTATATGTGAATTGTATTTCTATGTTTCAATAATAAAATGTGATGTCAATTGTTAAGGGGACATGGATAGAGATGGGGGATGAATTAATCCACAAGATATGGGAGAGTTTGGGATAATGGTCAAGAGGGGTCCAAGGAGGAATTACCCATGTATATTAATTCAACCCATTTTCATAAAATTGTTATTGATATATGGACCTTCTAATTTTCTGATTGAGTGCTCCCAAAGCCAATCATTGAATACATGTAAGAGGGTGGGTGTGAGAAGTCACATCCCACAATTATTGGGAACATGGGGGCTAAGTACAATCATCTTGGGGAAGTGTGGGAGTCAATAAATGCATGCCAAAGGGAGGAAATTAGTATGGATGGGGACAACAGTTTTACACAGTCAAGTTTTGTGCATGAACAAGAAGTAGAGAACAAGATAGAGAGATTGGAGCTTGAACAACCATGGAGGGTGAATTATAGAGCACACTATAGCATATCTAGAGCATTGTGGAGATAAATATTGAAGAGTCAGGTTGTCAAGACTGAAGAGTGAACTCCTGAGGGAGTTTCACTATTAAAACAACAAGTAGTTGTTGGTGTTTGTTGGTAGTTTTTCCTAGCAACAAGTTCCCTTGAGTTCCTAGCTCAGAGATTCATGGTTACCTATGCCAGATAGACCCTGATAAATGAATGGGACAGCCGAGGGACTAAAATTAGTGAAGGGGTACATTCCTTGGGTTGGATTGGTCAAGAGGAAGAGAGCTGGTGGAAAATCGAGATAGTTGTAGGAGAATATCAATGGGTTGTGAGTTTATTGAGCTATGAGTGGACAGTGAGAGACCACCCTATTTTGTGGATTACTAGCCTCAGCTTGGGGGTGACTTCTTGTTGATGTTTGGAGCAGCAAGTCTATGGTTGGGTGAAATTTATGTCCCAAGCAGTTAGTTGCACAATTGTTTATAAAAGATAAGTGTTGTATATTGTTGTTGTGTTATTGTTGTGCATGATCTTTGTGTATGAGAAATGATTTATATGTTGTTGCAATTAAGTTTATTAGTTGCATTCATGTCTGTTTCAAATGGTTGTATATGCATGTGATTAATTGTAATGGACAATGGCTAAATCTATATGTAAATCGTAGTTGGAAGCTACATGAAATTAATTAGTTAGAAAATTTTCATTTTTGTGAGTTTTCCACACCATAATGTCCCTCGGTTGGGCTGGGGGACGTTATAGGCTTTCTCACCAAGTCCCTTGGTTTGGATGTTGGTGGAGGACATAGAACTCAATGGGGATGGACCTCCACCCCTATTGGCTATCACATCCCTACTCAATAGGAGAGCTCTTCATACCCCTAACATTTATCACTATAGTTCATTGTTCAAATGTGTCCACATAAAGTTGCTTGAGTAAGCCATTGTATCCTGCATGACATGACTTCAGACAAGCAACATATTTTAACATTGAAACATACATATAAAAATACTCAAGGTTTGTGATAGCATCTTGACTATGGTCATCACCATTAGATATACATATCATGAATCAAGGGTGATATAACCTCCTCACTATTTTCCTTGCCATTAGAGATACATAACATGACTCAAATGTGTGATATCTTTCTCACAATTTTCACCATCTTGAAATCCACATAACTTCTTGTTAGTAAATCAATATGCATTTGAGCCTAAATTCGAATCTACACTCTCATTGGAGTGCACACATGACAACATATATGAATTAAGTGTTTAACAAATTGGCCAATGTAAACATAAGGAGTAAGGCCTTTCATAGGGTCATGCACTGAATACATAAAACCATAATGCATGATAAACCCCAATAATAGATTATCATCATATAACAACAACAAATGTATTTCTATAAATATAAGTTCATCTTTTCACATCACAATATTGTTTGATCTATCTAGTCACAATGTCAAAGTATGTTTGAGTGGCATATATATACAATTGGGTTTGGTCAACTCCATGACTATGGTGGTTGTCTTGAACCTTATAACAACATTAAATAAGTCAAAATATACTAGTCCAATATGGCGGGGCATTAGATACTGCACCCACCCTTTAGGAAACTTCATCTTCAAATTTTAGCTAACTCAAAACCAAATTGGTAACTCTCAACACACCTTCTCAATGTTTTGTCATGCTTCCCAATGTGTCCTTGTCATTTCTCTAAGTCTTAACCAATTGATTGTCCAAGAAATCCTTTGCATAATGTAGCCTTGTACAAATCCAAGACTCTATGTTGGGTGGGCCCCTTGGTGCACTCAACTAGGAATCTTACCCATGGGTTTCACCATGTTGTTTCCATTATAGCCCATTGTAAGGCCCCATAGATCTACACAAATTTCTTTATGACTCAAAGGTGATACTTATGGATTTCAACCTACAGTCGAATGGGAAATATTGGTAACTACCTACCCGTATTGTTAACTCATTCTTCACTCCTAGTGCTAACCGCGCTACCTCATGCAGAGTGGATGGATCTAGGGTGTTGACCCTAGTGTTGTAGGAAAGATTTAAATCACTAATAAACTTGTTAAAGTGAATATATTCCATATCTAAGTGATAGACGAAGGGAATAAATTCCATGATATATAATAATCTATCATGGGCTTAGTCCTTTGGGTTAGGGAAAAGAAAGCATTACTTTGATGAGTCTTCCACTACTTGGACAAATACTTCCTAAAAAACTCCTCAAATAGTTCCCATGTTAATGTCTCATTAGACACCCCTAGTTGCATCTATGTAGTATGCCACCATATATGCACCATATAAGGGAAACATATATAAGATAAAACATGGTCAATCGAGCCTTCTCATTAGAATAGTGTGTTCTTCATCCAAAACATTTGATTATGACCTCTAATCAAGCCTTTTCCTTATCCCCACTTTGACCCCCATGGAACTCGTGAAGTCAAACCTTCTAGAATTCTCGAATCATGTTTACAAGAGGTGTCTCCTCCTACTCCTCCTAAACTTTTGGTTCCTCCATAATAAACCCCTCTCAAACATTCATATATATCCTCAACATACCATCCATTACACCAACTTTAATCAGAGGGATATGTGTGCTCAAAGTCACACTTAATGCCAAAAGGATAAAAGGGCCTATTAAGCAATGTTATTCTACTCACCTTAAATTTTATCTTCCCTAGATGAGGGTGGTGTAGATTATGTACCATGTTGTGTCTTAATAATTATGCCTTTCTAAACTAGGATTATACAAACTTATTTATTTGAAACATTTAATTATTTTTCTAACTAAATATAGAATATTTTATAATAATTAATTAAATATGATGATCCAAAGACCCACATTCTTAAAATGTAAAACCCCGTTTCATATATACATATGGTCAAACTAGCCAATGAATCTCTAACACAAACAACCCGAGACTCTATGAAAAAAACTCGGTTCAATTTTCTTTCTCGCTCACACTTAAACTTTGGAGTATTGTAGGTGCAACAACAGCATTCAACTATCCTAAAACTTTATTATCGTACTTGCACCTTGAGTTGATTCCTTCAAAGAAAATAAACGACTCATTATTAGTCCATGTCAAAGGTGTAGAGGGACTATAACGATCGATAATGCATTGGCTTCATATTAATATGTCCTTTGACTAAAAAAAATTGCATCATCTCTATTGTTCAAACTAGAGGACTAAAAACATTCTTTTTTATATAATAAAAAAAACCTTAGATGTTGTCATCTGATTGGAGAATAGATTCAAAGTCTTATTGCTAGCTTCATTATTCCAAATGTTTTAAATGTTTAGATATCCAAAGTTTAGAGCATCGATGCTCTTTTTTAATTTATTTATTTTAATTGAAATGTTTATATACCAAAAGTTTTGAGTATCGACACTCTTTATTATTATTATTATTATTAATTTTTTTATTGTTTCTATTTTTATTGAAATGTTTACATACTGAAAGTTTTGAGAATTGACACTCTTATTGAGGTACTTGAATAGCCTTGATATCTTAAATGTTTACATAGCGCGAGTCCCTTAAACAGGCCTGGAAGCCTTAAATGTTTACTTAAATAGGTCTGTCACAGTACATTTTTCCTCGTATTTTTCCATACAATGTTGCAGTGAATTTGGACTATATTGTTGTTTGTCGCCACTCGCATATCCATCATATGTTTCATACTTATTCTATGCTTGGAATGGAATTCAGGCATCATTGAAGATACATATACTGTTTACTGGTTTACTAGCTCATTGGTTGTTGCTTGTTCGCTGGTTTGTTGGCTCGTTGGTTGTTGCTTGTTGTTGTTTGGTTCAACTTTGCAAGGTTGAGGTCCTGCACCTGCAGTTGGACCTGTTGGTGCTTGTTGCTTGATTTTGTTTGCTTCAACTTTGCAAGGTTGGGGTCCTACACCCGCAATTGGAGTTGCTTTCTCACTTTGTAGGTTTCAGGTCCTGCACCCGCAATTGGACCTACGATTTTGTCGTTCATAATTGACGAGTAAGTTTCAATACCATAGTTTCATTAATATTCGTTATTTTTTGTTTGTTGTTTGTTGTTTGTTGTTTATAGTTTTCAAGTACGAATGTTTAAGTATTTCCACTGACATGGTAATCATATGTTTCATATTTCCTCTATGCTTGGAATGTAATTTAGTCACCATTGAAGCTACATATAAGCTGTACTGGTTCGTTGGTTGTTGCTTCTTGTTGTTTGGTTAAATTTTTGCAGGGTTGGGGTCCTGCACCTGCGGTTGGAACTGTTTGTGATTTCTCATTGGTTTGTTACTTGCTGCTTGCTTTTGGTTTCTTCGAATTTGCAAGGTTGGGGTCCTGCGTCGGCAGTTGGAGTTGTTTTTTGCAGTTTCCAGGGTTTAGGTCCTGCACAAGGTAATAATGTTTAACTATGTTTTCATCATTCTTATCCTGCAAACTTTCCTTCTCTTAAATTTTCCTCTGATTTCCCAAGCTCTGCACCATGTGCATGCCAATGTCGTTTACACAACTTCAACTGTCATTTTTTCTAGCATTGCAAATCATGATCCTTTGTCGTATGTGATGAAGTGGAAATTTAGCGCCTCAATTGAATAAGGAATTCTTTAGCCTTCGCCCCTTGCCCTCAATGATATTCCCAGCTTTCCTGGGAATGAGTACCTACCTATCCTGTATGGGGATCGAACCCGTGTCTTTAACATGAAAAAGCTGATGTGAAGCTTTTTGCCTTTGCAAGATGTTCTTGTAGAAGAAAACTACAAGTAGGTGTAGAAGGGCTAGGTATGGTGCAACAATAGCTAAGTTGCAAAAAAATTTCACACCATTTCCAGGCATTATCCATCTTTTTCGATGACATTTTTCAGTAAGCTATAAATAAAACAAGTTTGAGGACCTGGAATGCAAATCCTAGGTAGTTCTAGGACCTGTTATTGCACTTTGGAGGGTTGAGATCTTGCATTCTCAATTGGACCTGCAACTCTGTAGTTCATCATTTACAAGTAATTTTTGATACCATAGTTTCATTTGTATTCGTTTTTTTCTCACTGTTTGTTGCTTGTTGCTTGTTTTTGTTTTCTTCGACTTTGCAAGGTTGGTGTCTTGCACCGGAAGTTGGAGTTGTTTTTTTCACTTTCCACGGTTTAGGTCTTGCACCACGTAAGAATGTTTAAGTATTTATTCATCATTCTTATCCTGCAGACTTTCCTGCTCTTAAATTTTCCTCCAAATTTTTTCCCTAGGCTCTACACCATGTGCATGCCAATGTCGTCTACACAAATCCAGTTGTCATTTTTTCTAGCATTACAAATCCTTGTCCTTTTTCGTATGTGACGAAGGGGAAATCTACCACCTCAATTGAATAAGGAATTATTTACCCTTCACACCTTGCCCTCAATAATATTCCCAGGTTTCCCGGGAATGAGTACCTACCTATCCCATATGGGAATCGAACCTATGTCTTTCACATGAAAAAAACGATGTCAAGCTTGTTGGCTTTTCAATATGTTCTTGTAGGAGAAAACTACAAGTAGGTATAGAAAGGATAGGTATGGTACAATCGTAGCTAAGCTGCAACAAAATTGCACACCATTTCCAGGCATTATCCATCTGTGTTGGTGACATTTTTCAGTAAGCTATAAAGAAAACAAGTTCTAAGACCTGGAATGAAAATCCTGGGTAGTTCTAGGACCTGTTATTTCACTTTGCAAGTTTGATATCCTACACTCTCAATTGGACCTGTGATTTTGTCGTTCATCATTTACAAGTAAGTTTTGGTACCATAGTTTCATTTGTATTTGTTCTTTACTATTTTATATTTGCAGTTTGCAAATAAGAATGTTTAGGTATTTATTCATCTCCCGTATGTTGTAGAATATCCATAGAGGTTGGCATATATTTCCCTCCTGTTCTTCAATTTTTCTCCAGTTTTTTCTCCAAACTCTGAACCATACCTACATGCCTTTGCAAAATGTTCTTGTAGAAGAAAAAGATGTTGAGATAGTGCTGAAAAGAGTAGTTTTCCATGGATTGCAAATTGCAATATTCAATCTCTATGTCACTCTGCATGGAACATTTCTAACATAATGAATGTTTTTTCAAATGCATTACACCATTTACATCTGAACAAAACCATTAGCATTCTAGGAGACTTCAGTGTTGACATGCTACAAAATATTGCCATAACAAAAGAATTGGAAAACTACGTGTAAGATAAAACATGTGCAAAATGCACTTATTGACCATGTATGATCAAATGTGCCCATATGACAAGACACCCTCTTTATCTTATACATAAACTGTTCTGACCATGATACACTTTCTCTTGTACTTGAATTATGAAATATACATCAATCGTATTACAAAATTATATTCCCATGTCTCAAAGCATATTTGGGTACTTTGTTGCACAAAACCAAATCATTTAGTTAGGATCATCCAACTTCTTAATATTTTTGGCTTGTAATATATTTTATTCCAGGAAAAATTCTATATAACCACAACCATGGATCAAGAAAAACAAAGGTTCATTGTTTTAACTCTATCTTTTATTCTGTTCCTTTGATTCTCAATTACTGTATGTATATATTACTTGTTTTCCCTTACATACCAACTTACATTCATGTTCATTGTGTTTTTTGCATTCCCGTATTGAAACAAATAGAATAATTGGAGAAGACGAAGGACTCTTAACCACAAATGTAAAAGAGGAGATACGCAGGTGCATGCTTCTACTCTTATTTCATATTCCATTGTTTTGTATTTCATTTATTGTTTGTATATTTATTCTACTACTTTGCACCTAATTTATTGTATGTGGATACTTCATGTCTTCCTACATAATAACTTATCTTCATGTCAACTGTGTTTTCTGTGTTGCTACATTGAAATAAATAGAATTGTATTTATTTTTTCACATGTCTTTCTATATATCAACTTACCTTCATGTCCATTTCATTTTTTTCATTGCTACATTTAAAGAAACAAATTAGTTGGACAAGAGGATGAAATTGTATATGACACAGAAGAGGAAGTTGAAGAACAATTTTTGAAATGGTATGCCAATTGTGATAGTAAATCAAACACACAAAACAAGTAGGTGGATAAAATATTGGACTAGAAAACGATGATTTGGAAACAATGGGCCTTTGTTGAGACATTTCGCTTCTAAAAATTACCTTCCCCTTTTCTATTTTCCCACTCTCTATTGTGCCTTTTTTTCCATCTTCTATACTTAACCTAATTCCTATTTGTTTTTCCCCTCTACTTTCCCTTTCTAGTTACTTTACTTAGTCATTTGTTTCCGAAAATTTCTAGGTGCATAGGTTGGTGGACTCACGGGTTCACATTTCTACTCATGCTTCTATATCACGAGTATGACCGATCACTTCCTCATTTGATACTTAGTGACTTTTTCGATCATGGGTTCTAGGGCTGGTGGGCTCAAAATTGCGCTTCTATTCTTATGCGTCCTACAAACAGCACCCTGAGTTCTGCAATATACAAATTGGCAGTCGGACTCTCGGCCTGGCGGGCTCAAGATTACGCTTCTATTCTTCTGTGAACTACAAAAATCTTCTGGAGTTCCAAGATATACAGGCTGGTCATCGGACTCTCCCATCATGCCATGTTTCGTGTTACATAGTTTTCCACTCTAAATTTCTGAGACATACAATTTGACACCCTATTTCATACTCCATCCCCTTCGAGCCTATATGTGACACGCTTTCAAATTTACATTGATTCTTTTATATCACAATTCTGATCGGCTGATTCCTCATTCCATACTCAACTACCTTTTTTATCATGAGTTCACGGCCATGCAAGCTCAACATTGCACTTCCATTGTTATGCCACCTGCAAGAAGCACCCAAACTTCCCCGATATACAAATTGACAACCAAATTCCCCTTTCTTTTTATCCTCTACTTTCCCTTTCTTGTTACTTAGTCATTTTTTTGAATATGTCTCATGCTTTTATATCACAAGTCCAGTCGACTGCTTTCCCATTCCATACTTGGCCACTTTTTCCATCTTCGGTTCCTGGGTGCCATGCTCAACATTTCGCTTCCATTGTTTCGCGACCTACAAACAACACTCGGAGTTATGAAATATACAAATTGATCACCAAAGTCCATCACCATGCCCTCTTCCATGTTACACATTTTACAGTCAAAATTTTGGAGAAATACAATTTGACCATCGGGCCCTCACATCTCCTAAGTATAAATTGTGACCCTGTTTCGAAGCCCAACCAACCTCTTTCCATACTTGGTCATTTCTTGGAATCTCTTTCATGGGTGGTCGGGTTGGTGGTTTCAGGAAATGTCCAATGCTTAATCTCTCTTCGCCATCCCCGCCACCTTGGCACTTCTTTCAGATATGAAATTATTAAGCTTTAATGCTAATAGCTCATCATGCAAGAACCATTAAGATTGTCATTAATGTCTGAAAGGCTAGAAGAGATCTGTCATTAATATGAATTAAACCAAGATTTGCAGAGGGCTATATTATCCCTTCCGAGTGTTCATTTCAAGCATCATGGAATCTCTTTCGTGTGTTGTCTGGTTGGTGGCTTCAAAAAATCTCCAATCCTTAATCGCTCTTCACTGTCCTTTCCACCTCCGCATTGTTTTCTAAGTATGCAATTAGTAAGTGTTAATGGTAACAGCTCATTATGAGGAACCGTAGAAATTGTCATTAATCAGTGAAAGGCTCGAGGAGATCTCCCATTGATACGCATTAAACCAAAATTTGTGGAGGGTTATATTATCCCTTTCGAGTGTTGATTTCAAACATCATTTAGATAAAACAAATGTTCTCGTTAACTTATGGCAATAGCTCGACAACAGTTCTGTCCAGATACAGTAAACACCTTCGGGTATGATGACTAGAAATTCCATTGGTCCAAGGAATATTCTTACTACTCATCTCCTTTCACCCAGAAGAAAGTAAGGATATGGTCCCTTACTGTGTCGAGAGATATATTTCAAGCCAAAGAATTCCAAGGCAACCCCCCCTGCTCAGACAACCCCCCCCCGCTACATTGATGGCGGACATAGAGGTTGATGTGGTCGATTTGGAGCAAGAATAAGATGATCTGATGGAGAATGATATGGTGATGGATGATGGAAATATAGACGTTGTTCCCAGTCCTGCACCCAAATTGAAATCCACCATAGGGGGGCACTTCCCAGCTCCAAGATGATGGCCCTAACAAGACCAAAGGAAGCGATTTCAGAATAGAAACCGGCATTGAACACAAAAACCACTTTGCAACTCAAGAGTTTGAGTCTCTCGACTCGAATGGCGGTCCTCTCCCTCAGAGATGTATCCTTTCCTTCCATTTTTAGGGTTTTGGATTGGGTTTGGATTTGTCCCTGTTGCAAGATGTGTCCCTGAAGTCTTTGACTGTAAGGAGATGGTCTCTTGGTACACTGAGAGATATATTTCAAGCCAAAGAATTATTCAATTAGGGGACCACTCTCCTATTCTCTAATATATAATTAACATCTTAGGGATTGAGGATCAGAACTCCCAGTGGAGAAAGGAATATTCCTTCTACTCATCCCCTTCCTCCCATAATGAAGTAATTTAGACCTTTGAAATTGCTCGTGCAGCCTGGCTCCCTGAAGTATTTTCTTGTAAGGATGTGGTCTCTTGGTCCCCTTCCACCCAGAACGAAGTAACTTGGACCTCTGGAATTGCTCGTGCGGGTTGTGTCCCTGAATTCTTTGACTGTAAGGAGGTGGTATCTTGGTGCGTCGAGAGACCTGTTTCAATCCAAAGAATTATTCCACTGTTGAACCACTCTTGTTTATTTTTCACCTCAGGTTTTCTACAATATGTTGAAATTTCCACAGCCAACATTGACCATCGGAGGAGAAGACTACAAGGAGTTCCTAAAAAATCATGATAATCGGTTTTGTATTCATGTTCAAGAGATTTTCGATGCCTCCTGCATGTTTTCGCAGTAGATGAACAACACATAATTCTGTACATGTTTGTTTTTTCCTATAACTCCTCTACCTGTATTTATTGAAAATATGTTCAATGCATCGATGCAAAGAACTCATTCCAATGTCTATGGATAAATATATAGTACCCACTATTTTTTTTTTAAATATTTACTAATAAAAAATTTCCTTGGAATCTTGGTTGTTGCTTCTTTGTTGGATTTAACACCTCTTCTCATTTGCATGGTTCGATAGTCTCATAATTCTTAAATATTGTATTGGCTTGGGTAATTTGATCAAATATGGGCCATTGAACATTTATATGACAATGCATTTTGTCGATCACATGAGGCTTCTATTCAAACATAAATGAATTTCACATAGTTTAAAATCAACACTCAATTCCATTCGTAATGTAGATAGAACATAGAAACACTAGTTCACAGTGTTGGAGTTGGGGCCCCGCCCAAGAAGTTTCTTTTTATTGGTTGTCCTTACTCTGGCCTCTATTTTAGCACTTTTACTTTATTAATGAAATTACCAAATTTCTTCTTCGCAAATATTTTGAAAAAAAAAAAGTAATATGTGCTAGTTGAAGTCAAATGGGGATATGAAATCAACCACAATATTAAATATTATATTGGCTCAGGTAAATTGATCAAATATGGACCATTGAATAGTTATATGAAAATGCATTTTGTCGATCACATGAGGCTTCTATTGAAACATAAATGAATTTCAGACAGTTGAAAATCAACATTCAATTCCATTCGTAATGTAGATAGAACATAGCAACACTAATTCATGATGTCAGAGTTGGGGCCCCGCCCAAGAAGTTTCATTTTATTGGTTGTCCTTACTCTGGCCTCTATTTTAGCACTTTTACTTTATTAATGAAATTACCAAATTTCTTCTTCGCAAATATTTTGAAAAAAAAAAAAAAAGTAATATGTGTTAGCTCAAGTCAAATGTGGCTATAAAATCAACCACAATATTAAAATTCAAGTTATACAGTTTTTATACTTACCGTCAAGTTGACAGTACAATAAGTTTATTTCTAGATATGCCAATTATTAAGCTTTAATGCTAACAACTCATCATGCAGGAAGTTTAATACTTAAAATAATATTCCAAGGCATTGAAAAATGTATCAAAAAACACAATTACTCCCACAGGTTGCAATAAAAACAAATCTTCAACAAAGCATTGGTTGACGCACCCCAGTCGCCTGAAATGACCAATAGCACAATCTACGAAATCGACCTCCCTATTATCGAATCAACAAAGATGAATATTATGGGATCAGATAATTTTATTTTTTGTGTGGGAATTGATTTGGAAAAACTTGTTACTTATTCTACTTTTTTTAAGGCCTTATCACAGTAAGAATGAAAACTTATCCTAACCCATTGTTATCTACAAAATCCAAACATCAATAGCGCATGTAAATCAACTACATATAGTTATAGCCAAAAATTAAGTTATAGTTTATATTTGCATTTTCTCACACCCTTTTTAATGATACAAGCACAATATAAAACAAATATTTGGATAAAATATTGGACTAGAAAATGATGATTTTGCAACAATGGGGTTTGTTTGAGACCAATTCCCGCTTACAAAAATTTCCCTCTGCTTTTGTATTTCCCCACTCTGTTTTATCCCCTTCTTTTCCCTCTTTTATACTTAACCGAATTCCCCTTTATTTTTCCCCTCTACTTTCTCCATCTGGTTACTTAGTCGTTTTTTCAGAAAATGTCTAACTATGCGGGTTGGTGGACTCACAGGTTCACATTTCTACTCATTCTTTTATATCACATCTCTGACCGACCGCTTCCCCATTCCATACTTAGCCACTTTTTCGATCATGGATTCCCGGGAAGGTGGGCTCTAGATTTCACTTCCATTGTTTTGTGGCCTACAAATAGCACCCAGACCTCCGCGATATAAAAAATGATTGTCGAACTCCCACATCATCCTCTCTTCCATGTTACACATTTTTCACTCAAAATTTATGAGCCATACAATTTGACCATCGAGGCCTCACATCTCCTGGGGAACCCTTGTCACCCTATTTTGAAGCTTGTCTGGCTACATTCCATACTTGGCCATTTCTTAGAATCTCTTTTGTGGATCCTTGGGTTGGCGAGTTCACTAAATCTCCAATTCCTAGTCACTATTTCATGTTCCTGCCACCTTCACACTTCTTTCCAAGTATGCAACAACTAAGGTTTAATGCTAACAGTTCATCATGCAACAACTGTAAATATCGTCATTATTAAGAAAAAGGCTTGAGGAAATAGTCACACTGACTATCCCTACACAACTTGTTCAGAAACATGCAGAAAAGATCTTTCCAGGTAATGGGATATCTATTACAAATTTCAATATATTAGAGAAAATGAGTCTGACCTACCGTTTACCTATTCCATACTTGGCCACTTTTTTATTGCAGGTTCCCGGACAGGCGAGCTCAAGATTGCACTTCCAATGTTCCTTGACCTGCAAATAGTACCCGAAGTTCTGCGATATACAAATTGACCCTTGGATTGTCCCATCATGCCCTCTTCGGTGTTACGTATTTTGTACTCAAAACTTTCGAGACATAAAATTTGACCGTTAGGCCCTCACATCTGTTGGTTATACCTTGTAACCCTATTTTGAAGCCCGACTGATCGCTTTCGATAATTAATCATTCCTTAATTTCTCTTCCCCATCCTCGCCACCTTCGTACTTCTTTCTAAATATGAAATTAGTAAGCTTTAATGCTAACATCTCATCATGCAGGAACCATAAATATTGCCATTAATGAGCGAAAGGCTCGAGGATATCTGTTAGACTTACGCGATATACAAATTGACTATCAGACTCCCACATCATCCCCTCTTGCGTGTTACACATTTTGCACTCAAACGTTCTGATACATACAATTTGACCGTCGAGGCGTCACGTCTCCAAGGGAACCCTTGTCACCCTAGTTTGAAGCATGTCCTACTACTTCCCATACTTGGCTATTTCTTGGAATCTCTTTCGCGGATCCTCGGGTTGGTGAGTTCAAGAAATCTACAATTCCTAGTCACTGTTTCTTGTGCCCGCCACCTTCACACTTCTTTCCAAATATGCAAAAACTAAGTTTTAATGCTAACAATTCATCAGGAAACAACCGTAAAGATCGTCATCAATAAGCAAAAGGATCGAGGAGACAGTCACACTGACTATCTCTACACAACTTGTCCAACAACATGCAGAAAATATCTTGTCGGGTAATGGGATATCTATTAAAAATTTCAATATATTAGTGAAAAAGAGTATGACCTGTTGTTTCCCTATTGTTAAGAACCAAATATCAATATAGCATAGAAAAACCTCAGAATAAATACTCAACGCCTTGAAAAAGATAGAATTTCAGATAATAAGCCTCTTTGAGGGGGCAACCTCATTATACACCACATAAATGTTCAAGTACCATATGATTCCAAATGAAAATGTATCCTTGGTATATATAGGAGACTAGGAGGTACAATTACAACTAATGGACTCAAGCCAACATAAATAAAATAACATTACTAATGTAATATGCCCCAATTAAGGGTTAATGAGCCAATATTTAGGGCTTAACATGCCCCCCCCTTGAGACAAGTGTTGTCTGCAACACTTGACTAACTCTGGATTCTTCTGTATAAAAGACTCATCTTCCCAAGTGGAATCTTCAGCCGGTAGTTTCATCCATTTAATGAGATACTCTTAAATGGATCTATTCCTTAGCTGGCAAATTCTTGTGTTAGTGATGGCTTCAGGCTCCAATATGGTTTTTCCTTCCTCACCAAGTTCTGGAAATATAGTTTGAATTGGGATCTTGTCACCTATAACCCTCTTTAATCATGAAACATGGAAAACTGGGTGTACTCGTGAAGATGCAGGCAACTCCAATTTGTATTCCATAGTACCAATCTTTTGCAACACCTTATAAGGGCCATAGTACTTTGGTGATAATTTATTATCCTTCTTGGATTGCTTGAGGGA
>ML805598.1:359979-375602 GCA_009831015.1 Picea engelmannii
ATCCTCCCAAGACTTGCTATAGATTAGTATATCATCAAAAAATACTAACACAAATTTTTTAAGGAAGGGCTTGAAAATGGAATTCATCAACCCTTGGAATGTGGAAGGTGCATTTGTAAGGCCAAAAGGCATGACCAAAAATTGATAATGGCCTTCATGAGTTCGGAATGATGTTTTTGGGATATCTTATTCCTTCATTATAATCTGATGATACCCTGAACGGAGATCCAACTTTGTGAAATAGATTGCTCCATGTAGTTAATCTAACAATTCATCAAAGATGGGAATGTGAAACTTGTATTTAATAGTGATCTTGTTGAGCTCTATATAATCTAGACACATACGTCGTGAGCCATCTTTCTTGAATACCGTTACCACCGGTGCAGAACAAGAACTTTGGCTAGGTCTAATAATGCCATCCTCTAACATTTCTTCAACCATTCACTCAATTTCACTCTTCTAGGCATAAGGGTATCTGTATGGCCTGATGTTAGGAGGAACACTCCTAGGAATTAGGTGAATATCATGATCATGTTTTCGAGTGGGTGGAAGACCTTTGGGAATATCTTCAAATACTTTGGAATGCTTATCAATGATCCCTTGGAGATCTAGAGGAATAGATCGCTTAGATGTTTGAACATCTAGTGAGAATAGTTGTGCAATAACACCTTGATGCCCCTTTTTCAATAATTTTGTCATGCCATTAGAGATTATCACCTTAGTGGGTTTCCCTGTGATACCTCTTAACTCAATTTATTTTCCTTCCAATGAAAATTTCATAAAAAGGTCTTGAAAATTAAAATCCATTGTTCCTAATGATTGTAACCATTGGAATCCTAGTACAACATCAGCACCACCCATGGGTATAGCAATCATTAGACTATTCATTACATATTCCCCCATAGTAAGATTGATCTTATTGCATTTTCCTGAGCAATTGATAGTTCCTCCATCTGCAATCATTACTTGAAACTTTGGTGCTGGATATACAAAGCAATTGAGATCTTTGGCTAATTTATAGTGAATGAAATTATGAGTACTGCCAGAATCAATTAGGACTATTACCTTTTCATTTTTAATATATCCTTCAATTTTGAGGGTTTGAGGAGTGCTAATTCCAGCCAATGCATTACATGATATCATGGGAGTCAACTTTTCAGACGAAATTGCTTCTACATTTTCATCTTGAGATGGTTCTTGTTCTTGTTCTTGTTCTTGTTCTTGTTCTTCTTCCTCTTCACAATCTATGTAGAATATTTTCTTCTCACCACACTTATGTCCCTTACTGTACTTGTTGTCACAATTAAAGCATAAACCTTTTTCTTTTCTTTCCTCCAATTGTTGAGGTGTTTTAGAAGAAGGAGCATTATTCTCTCTATATATGTTAGGATTGGTCCTTCTAGTAGCCATAGCCATAATTTTACTTTCAACATTTCTTTCCACCCTAAATGCATTCTCCAATGATTTGGGTTCCCAAAGGCGAACCTCATGTTGAATGTTATCCCTTAAAGTTCCTATGAATACATTAATCAAGTTCTCATCTGGAATATCTATTACCTTTATATTCAATCTTTGGAAGTTCTCAATGCGCTCTGTAATTGAACCCTTTTGCTTGAGATTTATCAATTGGCTAAATAAGGTATTGCTCCTTGTATCCTCATAGTGTGATATCATTTCTTCTGTGAAAATTGTCCAAGTGACGAGTGATTTGCGAGAAAAAATCCATCGATACCATACAAATTGATTGGGTTATAAATATAAAGAAGTAATATATACCTTTTGTGTATGTGGCACATTATGTAGATCAAAGAATTTCTCCATTTGAAGTATCCATGTGATAGGGTCCTTACCATCAAACTTCCTCATATCAATCTTAGGAACGTGGTTGGTCTTCAACCCAAAGTTGGAGTTTCTCCATTCTTGATTCACCTTCCTTGTGTCCTCATCATGAATTTCATGGGATACATTTTCACTTTCAGGTGCCCTCTCTATTACAAATCTTTTCAATCCTTCCATGATATCCTCTTTTAAACCATCCATCTTAGTATTTATTGCCTCCAAATTAGCTTCCATCTCTTGTAGTTCATATTTTGTTACTGTCTTATTTTGTAAATCATTTATGTCCCTATGCATTTCTTCACCTTCATCAAGAGTCCAAGTAGGATTTTCTGGAGGCTTATTTGGTGTAGAAGTTCCCTTTTTTGGTGGCATGTTGTCCAAGTATCACTTTAAACCTTGATTTTGAGGAGGCTCTTCTAGACAATCTTCTTTTTATTATATCTCCAAAATTTCGACCCTTCTGAGTATGAAATTTTGTTTTTTGTAGGTATTTGATATTTCTTCTCTGCAATGCCATAGGTCCGATCAAAATTGGATGTGCCAAGTGGAATTTACGGTAACTTCCCCACAACTTGCTCATTTTTTTCCTGTCCAGGAGATCTCACTTGTATAGGATGTCCCGAACAAAATAATTCATAAAAAATTCTAAAACTCATACCAGAACTGCTACGGTCTATCCACTATCCAATGCAACTAGTCTCACTCAATTTGTATACTCTAGGAAGAAGTTATGATTGTTTTACCCGGAACACCTGCTTGAGACTAGTCAATAGGACTAGTCAGATACCCTATCTTCCACAAGGTGTATCTACAAATGTAAGATGACCCAGAGGTTGAAATTGTTACCAAATATACCTTAATAATTTTTGTGAATAGCCTACGAAGTTTAGGGTCTAAAACGTTACAGAAAAAAATTATAGTGAAAATTTTGCAACGACTCAATTCAGGATGATTCTAGAACCCTATCTTAGAAAGGTTGTATCTCCGAAAGCATAAGGCCTCAGGAGCTAAAATTTTAACCCAACGTACCTTGATCTGTATGCTAAATATCCTCCAAGTCGTTCCTTCTAAATTGTTGTATAAAAAAAATTATAGCGAAAATTCCAAGGTGTCTCAGATGTAGCAGCAAAACCCCAAGACCTTGAGCTCTAATACCATATGTTATGAACCAAATTTCAATATAGCATAGAAAAACCTCAGAATAAGTACTCAATGCCTTGAAAAAGAGAGAAATTCAGATAATAAGCCTGTTCGAGGGGGCAACCTCCTTATGCCCACATAAATGTTCAATTACAAGATGATTCCAAATGAAAATGTCTCCTTGGTATATATAGGAGACTAGGAGGTATAATTACAACTAATAGACTAAATTCGACATAAATAAAGTAACATTACTAATGTAATATGCCCCAATTAAGGGGTAATGAGCCACTATTTAGGGCTTAACACCTGCCATCCCTGCAGCCAAGTTAAAAGCATCCTCTATCCTCCTCACATCGTGTAGAGGCTATGTGGAGAATAATATCAATAAACGAATGGAGATAATTAATCAAGCCTGGGAAACATCATAAAATATAGCTTCCCTTTTGGCAACCATGTCACCAACATGTCAGATTTGAGAAGAAGACAAGAAGATCTCCTGTCCCCAAACCAGATCAAACAATTAAAAGAATGCTAGAAAGAGAAAGTTAAAAACCTACATCTCATTGTCAAATCATGTGAACAAGCCATATCAGAGAAAGAAGAATTATTCAGAAAGATGACCGAAATAGACTTAGTCGGAAGTACCAACGAGGTCCAAAACCCCAACTTAATCCTCAAGTCCTTGTCCTTAACCAAGCAAGCCTTCAATGAACAAGTTGATATTTTTAAGGGGTTGTCTTTAGAAAATTTTTACGGCATCCTTCAATATGGTCAAGATGACGTGGACAACTTGCCAGTGGACTATTCGACACAAAATGAAGAAATTGAATAGGCTCTACGTAGACTTTCTATCGATCTAAGGGAATTAGAAAATGAGATTTTCAACATGAACATTCGAGATGAGATCAACGTGGCCCCCATGAGAAGCTACATTGAAGAATGGCTCCAAAGGGAAATTGACAAGCTCACTGATGAAGGGAAACAAGTGTTTGGCACGATTCCATTGGTCATCGACGAGAGCAATAACAAGGCATCAATAAGAAAATAGCAAAGGGATAAATAGATGCCATCATAGTAAGTCTATACTGATCACATCTTGCTTTCTTTATCAATCCAATTATTCCACCTCTTTAAATAGAAATGTCTAACCAAAGACTGATAACTTCCAATTTCTTTTTTTCAGGTCTTGCTATCTACCGTCGCCCACTTATTCTTTCTACAGTCCTATTTCTTGTACTTATTTCTTTTATGGTCAGTGGGAGCCCTAATCCCAGTCTATATGGAAAACACATTTAAATTTCCAGAAATATGTAACAGACATTATTATTTTTTGATAAATTTCAAAGAAAATTACTTCGGGAACAATCTCGACGGTGCCTTGTAACCCTTTTTTCAGAATGCAAAATTAGTTCTCTTTATGCATATCGGTCATCTTCTTTTATTTTTATGTGCTCGGAAATTTTTATCTTCAACTATGATGGATGTTAAGAAATTGTGTTTATTTAATTTGAATGTTTAATGTGTGTGATTCCTGATCCTATTTTCCAAGAACCTTTATTTAAAAAAAAAACATTTTCTATTGTTTTGTATTGCTTCAAGTCATTACGACGGAAATTCTCTAAGTCTCGCATTTGAACTATACACGCTCGAGGAAAAACTTAAAGAGGAGTATCACATCTATAAAAAATGCAGTAGGATTGACATCCTAGTTAGATTTTCGTTTCGTTGCTAACAGATTCAAGGGTTAACAAAGTTGTAAACACATTCGCATAAATAGAAACCTTCAAATTTTTTTATCTTTGCCAAATAAAAACAATCAACTGGATAGACATGTTGCAAATATACTAGTTGGTACTATACTGATATGTCCAATTGGTGCTATACAAAGATGCCCTCCTCCTAGAGAGAAATTGTAGATCAACCTCTACAAATGTATAGGAAAAACTAGCAAAAACAGAGGTCACACAAGAAGACCAAAGAATCTTTGACACTCAACACATTTTCAAAAAAAAAGTATATTTGTTTCTTGTCCACCACATATAACTTTATTTATCCGAACACATATATAGACAGACAAGCCAGATGATCTATTTAATAGAATGAAATGCATGTTGCTTGCTTTGTCCTTGGGAAAAATTAAAGAACTAACTATGGAAATTGTACTTAACTCTAGATATTGGGATGATAATTACTTGTTAACCCCATATTAATATAATATTATGATTAACTAATTTGGGAATTCAGGACTCCGGCTCTTCGGGGCTCTGGGCTTACTCCTAGAGTGACATTCTCTTGGAGTCATGTAGCAGCCTGACATCTTATGGTTGGCGTGTCGCACAGTGCCACGAGTCATTTTTTGCATGGATACCACATGTACTTCATGTTGTTTGCCACGTGTCCGCATCAATTTTGATTTCTGTCCACTGCTTCGGGCTTCTTATTCTCCCTTGATCCCGCCATAACAGTGCATTTATTCCCATTCCAACCCAGTAGAAACTATGTTGCCACGCAACACTTGTTTTAGTTCCAACTCATTATTATTTCATAAATCAATTCTAAGCCCAACTTTTATTTAATACTCACACATAAGCAATGTTAACACATAAATATATATATATATAATTATGATTCATTAGGAAAGTTAAATTGTATGTTAAACTTTTTAAATATAATAAAAAAAAAACTTCTTCTTTTTTAATGAAAAAGTCACCATTTTACATGTAATTTCTACTCTTTTTTTCTCTATCCTCTCTATCCTTAAAATAAATTAATTAAACTAATTATAATTAAGTAAAAAGTTTTTAGAATTGAATAAAAAAAACCTTAACCATGGTTTATTTCTCATTCTTTCTTTGTCTTCATTTTTTTTTTTTCCCTTAAATATTAAAGGGTTTTTAAGTATTAAGAGTTTTTAAAAGAGAGGGGAAAAAAAAATTAATTAATTTCGGTCTAATTCTCATTTTCTCTTGAACTTCATTTCTCGTTTTCTCCTTCTTTACCCTTTGTAGAGTTCTTAAAGATTTTTTTCTAGATAGTTTTTGTTAGAGTTTTATAGAAAAGATTTTTCATGAAATAGTTTATGTAAAGAGAAATTTTGTAATAGAATGAGCAATTCGTTGGTTCATTTTCCAATTGCTTGGTAAATTTTTAAGATTGTTTTCTTGTATTTTTTAGTTCAAATTTATTTTGTTCATATTAATCTTTTTTCTTTAATTTTTTACAAGTTTTTGGTAACAGAAGAAGACCATTCAAGATTCACTCATGCCTTTGTTCTTATTTGTTTGTTGTGAGATTTTATTAAGGGTTTTTTCATTTTGCCTTGGTTCTACAATTTATTTTGAGTTTTCATTGTTGATCTTTTATTTTGTAGATAATCAAATTGTAAGCAACTTATCAAGCTTCCCTTTTTAAATGAAATTTAACTTGTAGAACATTTTGTTTGTTACAAATTTCAATTCAATCATTCTTGGAGTCTTATTATGTCTACACACTATAAGCATGCTATAGTCTTATAGGTCCTAATTTACAGACTACGGCTCTAATACCATATGTAGTGATCATCTTCCAAGGAACCTAGATTCATCGTGTTATGTAAGTTGACACTCATCCAATAATAAAATAAGCATACATGTTTTTTTTTGTAAGTAAGAGATTTTATATATAAAGGGCCTTCAAAAAACCAGACCAGAGGTACAAAATCTTGAAAACAACCGCATTGTAATTACTGAACTGCCCCAATAGAGGGGAAACCAGTTCATCCAGCCAGGTAAGTCGAGCATTTGATAGTCTAACAGTCTTATAAAATGGAACTAAGTTGACTAAGCTACGACTAAGAGAAGAAACTATTAAAAAGAAAAGAACCCTTGTGGGGTCATACACTTGGCAAGTAACCTGGCCAAGTGGCTAGAACGGCCGCATACCAAGGCTCCTCTTCAATGGGTGTCCCTTTTCCTTCCAAATGCATGCCAGCGTCCACATTTCTCTTTTCCCTGTTGGCAGCTGGCAGGGCATCTCCAGGCGGACTGTACACATGCTGGCCTGTAGCTGTCGTAGCCTCTGTGTCCTCATGCTTGAACTGCTCCACAACAACCTCTGTTGAACATTGCGGTTGAGCATTCCTGTTGTCGCTCTTTGCAAGGGGTTCCTTTGCTGAATTCGCACCTTCTGGAGTGGAGGGGAAAGCATCCTGGAAGGTGGATAAAATCTGAAGGAGGGTCGAGATCTTTCCATCCATAATCTGCAGTCGGAATTGGAGCTCCTCCATTCCCTGATGGAGTTCGAAGAACAGACCATAGAGAATGGTTAAACGTTCTTTCACCTGTGAGTTAGGGATGGAGTCAGTACACGCATACCCGTTGTTTCGGGCACTTCGAAAAGGAGGTAGCACCCCCATGGGAGGCTATGAGGAGCCAGCTACCGGTGCAAGGGAAGGTTCGATGGTTCTGGAGTTCGGTGGGACGGCAAGAAATCGTGAAAAAGAGCCTGGCGACCTGTCAGTAATGACTAAGCATTCAAACCGGGAGGCAGGTGGGGTGGAGGAGGCAAGAGGTACAAGCTCGGGCTGCAGAGGCGGCGAGGAGATTGTGGAGGGCGAACCAGGGGGAGAAACAGAGGCTCGGGGTTGAGGAGGATGCCATGGAGAGCCTCTTCGTGGTCATCCTCTTTGACGCAGCATAATTTTCTTCCTTTGAAGGCAGAAAATGACTAAGTGCTCCAGGAAAATGCAGAGATCCTGGAGAGGGCCAAGCGTTGTTAACACCATGAAATTCCAGGTTAATCTAGGCCAGGGCAGCAGAGGGATGTGGGATTCGGTCCGCGAGCGAGGATGAGAAACAATTGCAGACGGAAAAGCCATAGAGAAGTTCATAATGAGGGTCGGGCGCACCAGAGTTAATGGTGTTGCAGCGACGTGAAGTCGAATTAATGCAGGGTTGAGGTGGCGGTCGTTGGCACGAGCTCATCACATGGCTCCCTGCCTTGTTGGCCTGACCGCTCTCCCTCTTTGTGCCATTTGGCTCGCACTAACACCCCATCCGAGGAAATAAGCATACATGTTGCAGGTTTGCAAAAGCCCAATTTATTTGTTAAATTTTCCAGTGTTTAATTCACTCTACAATATTTTCATCGAAAGCAATCTAAACATTTATAAACAAAAGCTTACTAGCAATTGAGCTTAGTTTTCCACCATACAAGAAAATATTTCCTCAATATCTTGTCTCCTAATCCCATAACTTAAACATGAAAACATATGATATGGCTTCCTCTCTGCTTTCTTATTTTTCTGTCAACTCTTTTTCTTTATTTTTCCTTGCTCAAACACCCCCACCCCCACCCCCACCCCCACACATCTACTCAAGTCATACCCTATTTGTAAGTTTTGATCCGTCACATATTTTAATAATTTATCCTTGATATCATTGTGACGCAAGGTAGAAAACAACTTCTCTAACTTAATGATTAACATGTCTTTAAAATCCCATTCTAAAATTTGAGGCCCATCCCTCCTCCTTTATTTTATTAGATTTCCCAACCCCCTTTCTTATCCTATGAGTCATTCACTCATTAAAATAAACCATAGGTTTAGAATGCAATATAATTTATGGGATTACAAATTTTTATTTAACTTATTTAATTAATGAATACAAACTTTATTTTATATTACTTCGTGGGTTCAATGCAAACCAATTGTTATAATATTGTTTAAACTACATCTTAGAATTGTCTGCTTACAACTTGTACATAGACATTTCTACCCAACTCAACCATGTGCATACTTTCCTTTGCCTCATGGAATATGTAAGTAGGTGGAGGCCATGGCATCCTCACCACTTGTGACAGGCATGTCATAATCTATCACATTTATAAGAGAGTTAGGCCTTCTCGCCTAGTCCCTTGGTTAGGTTGGTGGAGGACAAATAATTTGGTGGGAATGGAATTCCACCCTTCTTGGAAATCCTTCCTACTTGTTGGGAGAGCCCTTCAAACCCCTAGCATTTATCATTTGTGGTTTAGTGTTAAGTCACATCTATATAAATGTTCTTGAGTAAGCCCTTATATTTTATATGACATGACTTTAGACAAGAAACATATTAGAATATTGAAAAATTTATATAACAATATTCAAGGTGTGAAATAACGTCATCACTATCATCATCACCACTAGATATGCATAACATGCATTAAGGGTGAGATAGCCTCCTCACTATTGTTCTTGTTATTAGGGATACATAACATTGGTTAAGGGTGCAATAGCCTCCTCACTATCACCACCATTATCAAATCTACATAACACATTGTTAGTCAATCAATATGCATTTTAACATGAACATGAATCTGCAATCCCACTGGAGTGCACACATGAAAACATATATGAATTAAATGTTTAGTATATTGACCAATGTAATTAGTAATGTAAGGAGAAACAACCTTCCATATGGTTGTACACTGAAGGCATAAAACCATAATGCATGATAAATCCCAATAATCAACTAGCATCACATAACAACAATAATTGTTTGTCTATAAATATAAGTTCATGAATTCACATCACAATACCATCTGACCTATTTAGTCATAATGTCACAATATGTCTCAGTGGCATATATATATATATATAATTGGGTTCGGTCAACCCCATGACTGTGGTGGTTGTATTGAAGCTTATAAAAACATAAAATATGTCAAAATATACAAATCCAAAATAGTAGGGCACTACATATAACTAAATTGTTGAAAATAAATATTTTTCTTATCTGGGTCCTAGAGTTCAACATTTCTACATATGTTTTCAAGACCATAAAAGGTTTTCTAATAGCCAATGATTTTCTTCTTGACGTTGTGCTTCCAGTTTGAATTACAGTTGAAATCAATGTCTAAGTATTTGTAAGATTAGACCTCTTTAAGAGTGTTATAAAATATATATAATTGGAGGATAAATTATTTTCTTAGTTTTTTTTAGATAAAAAACAACCCATTGGATTAAAAATATAGAAATAGTATATTATCTCCCTCCACCTACTTAATGCAAGAAAGAGAGTGTTGATACCTCGTTGACTTATTACAACCACATCAATTATCACTATAAAATAAAAGACATAAGACAATGCGCCATGCATGGTAGGAGCATGCCCACCATGATTTGAACTTGGGTCATTGTGGCAACAACCACCCCATGTTGTCACTAGAATACAACTCAACGGGATAAATTTTCTTAAATTCTATTAGCAAAATCTTATTTTTATCAATATTAATGGTAAGTTCATGATTTTTTCAAAAATGTTGGAGTACTTTAAGCTATTTCTAAAGATGTCAATACTTATTCCAAGAACAACAATATCATCAACATATAAAAAAGGGAGAACAATGAGCCCAACCATGTTAATATCAATGAACCCCTCATCTTCTAAACATTTCTTAAAACTATCAATATAAATACTAAAAATGGTGGGAGAGATAATATATTTGCTTAACACCAATATTACAATTAATGCTCATTAACCACTAGTTATTGCATTTCATATTAGCAACAATTTTTTCATAGAAACTAATCACAACACTGCTAATACAAAGAGGGATACCTAATTCTTCTAGTCTTTTCCGTAACTTGCCACTAATCACAATGTCAATGGATTTTCTAAAATAAATAAAACAATAAATATAAATTAAAACAAATTTTACATGATTGAATTTTTTTATTGAAATTAATCAATATACCTCTATTTTTATTATTTTTATTAGTCCTCTTTTACCCAATTTATATGGAATCATTTTGGAAAAGAAGATTAGTTAAAGGTTAGAAAGTCGAGGAAAAAGGACCAAAGGTCATGCTAGTTTTTAAGAAGTTATCATTCAATAATGGATCACTTAACTACTCATAGGATTAATGTAGAGGAATATTGAAATAATAAAACAATTCTCCTTTGTTTCTTTGTTGATTTTAGGAAAGTGCTTGATACAATGCCTAGAAATAACCTAAGGGATTAGAACATCTAGAGGTTCCTTTTGTTTTGAGAGATAATGTGATAAAAAAAAAATCACAAGAGCTAGTGGATTTTTATTCATTAAAAGGTGTGGTCGAAGTTGCTAAGTACAAAAAGGAACAACCAGAGAAAAGCACAAAAATCTAGTTTATCCACCATAACTTTCATCCATATACATATATCATAACTCCTATATCTCCATAGTTTGAATCTACTACAATTTTAAAAAGAATATATTTGGTAGAAAATACCACTAATACATATAACAAAAAACAAAACATAATTATTTAGCAAAATGCTTATCATTTGGAACCTCGTCTTCATTATCTCGATTTTCTATCAGGGCATTCAGATCCAAAATCGAAGTCACTTCCCTCCTAGGAGAGATATCCATGGCCAACCCTAACCATAATTTGACGGAGATGACCAAAGTTGAATCTCCCCCATTTGTGACCTCAGTGTTTCCACTTCATCTTGCAACTAACCCACCATCTCGCAGTGTTGAACTAGGGTGTCCATTACAAAAGAGACCATTGAATTGAGTGTGTAAACCAATATTATCAGCCTGTAATGCTCTATCATCTCCTCTTCCTCCATTACCGCTTCTTGTTGTTTGTGACTAACACCATTTTCTATTTCTTCCAACTTATTAGAACTAGAAATCCCTATCCACCAAAAATTACACTAGAGGCCATGGATTACACCCTCAACCAGACTCCAGAAACCTTCCCAATAACTTGACAGAACAACAAACCCACTGGGCTTAGGAGAAAACAAAGGAATCCTTATCCTCGTAATTACCCAAGCATCTATAGATTTGGAGGATAGATAAAAACAAGAAAATGTCATGTTCATGACAGACCGATCTGAATCCCGGCCATCTATCAACTTCATAATCCTACAATCAGATTGATATTCATGCCAAATCTTCATCGATTGTGAATCACATAACCTCGTTGGACAACTTGAGCAAGTTTCCATTAAACTCGCACATGAGAACTCAAGAAGGATGATGAACGCCAAACAATATTCCTTGTTGTCATGTACCTTACTACAACTTCCATTTTCATCCATGATGACGATACTCCAATCAATTGACAATTCCATCAAGTGTTGATCATTGTTCCAATTTCGGCACACCTTCCACATCTATTGAATCTTGAACCCACGAGCTAGAATATTGGGACAATCCAACCCGTACACGATATAACATCCAGACCCTTGCCACATGCTTCATTGAATGCAACCCCGATGCCCATGAAACTCCCATGGGTCTCAATGAAAGACATTAGGAAAAACATTAGGGAGGAGGGGTGAAACTGACCACCCCGTTAATTCACAAAGAACCATGGGCTAGACCTATGGCTTTATTGACCATTTCATTAGCTTGATTATTGTTTTCTTCGAGGACGTGAAAAAAATTGGCAGAGAGTCGATTTAAGTTGAATTTAAAGTGTCCAATCATGCCCTTCATACCTACATCCTTTAGTTTCAAGCCTGTCACAAAGTATCTTATTGTATTTTTTGAATCGTCAACAATTTTTAGTTGAGAGATTTGACATTTTTTAGCAATCTGAATCCCTTGAGAAATTGCATATGCCTCAACTTTGTTATTTGAAGAGATTCCCAGATTCCAATAGAAATCGACTTCCCAGTTTCCTCCAAGGCCAAAATGCACCCCACCCCCCCACCTACCTCCCTTGTGAGATAATGTGATAAGGTTGTGTGAGAAACTAGTTGTTAAATTCAAGAACAATGAGGTTGGTCAGAAGAAAGTAATTGTAATATAAGGGTTAAGCAAGGTTGTTCTTTGTCCCCCGCCATTTTCTTTATTTATATTAATAGGTTAGAGGTTTGTTTAGAAGAAGTAACTTGTGCATGCACTACTTAGGCTAGGATAGTCATATTTCTTATTAACTTAGTTATCGACACGATAAGAATTGTGACCTCAAAACAAGAACTCTAGTCCCGAACCCCCATATATTTGCATCAAAAACTCTAGAATCAAACTCTAAATTGAAAAGTGGTGCTACCAATAGCACCCTTTTTTAGGGTTAAAATAACAATATTTTATAACCACGGCCTTAAAATCATACAATGTTGCTAACAAAATACTTAAAATCAACCCCCAATTGAAAAGTAGTGTTACGAGTAGCACATTTTTCTTAAGAGTTAAAATTACAATTTTTTTTAAACCACGGCCTTAACAACAGGTAGCATTGCAATAATAACTTTAAAATCAAGCTTCAAATAAAAAGTGGTGCTACCAATAACACCCTTTTTAGGGGGCTTAAAATTGAATATTTTTGGGAACCATGACCTTAACAACGGATACCATTGCAACTAGATTCTTAAAATAATCTTTAAAATAAAAAATGAATGGAGCAAAGGGAAAAAATGGGAAGGGAGATGAGAGAAAGGGGAGAGGTGTTTCCAAGAATCATCTCCCTTCCCTAATTATTATTATTAAATTTTTGTATTTAGTTTTTTAGTTTTTGTTGTTGTTTTTCATTTGTTGTTTAAAGTTTTTTGTTTATTTTTTTAGAAGTTATTTTTTCTAATTTATTTTTTTATTATAAATTCTTTTTAAGGTTTTGTTTTTAAACAAATTCTTCATTATTGGTCTTTTCTTAATTGCATTTTTTATAAAATTTATTTAAATGTGAAAAATTGGTTTGAAAGAAAGAAGATTTTAGTATATCACATGTTGCAAAAATGTCAAAGGAGCCTCAACAACCATTGGAAGGATTGTTTGGAAATGATCACTTTGGACACCTTCCAAACATAGAAGACCCAATAAAAGAGTAGAATGATGTCCAAGAAGAAAGTCAAACTCTTGAATAAAGAAAAAAAGTACCTATCTAAAATGATAACTTTGACATATTCGATATTATTAATTAATTTTAGGATGTATTTGAAGAAAATGTTCAATTTGACATATTATTGATAAATTATATTTGTAATCATCACAACTTTGAGATTTTAGAATAAGAATAATATCTATGTTGTTTCAAGACAAATCTTTTTGATAAACTCTTTACCATATTATATGCTTACCTTTTAGTGCTCATTTTTATGTGAGTCATTACTTCAAGGAAAATAACATTAAATATTGTCATTATATCTATATATGAAATATGTAAAAAGGGTAAACAAAAAATGTTATTATTTTTCTCTTTTTCAAGTTTTAATTATAAAAGTGCTTTATTTTACATGGCATTTAAAAAAAAAAAAAAAAAAATCTAAAATGTGTATATTTTTCATTATAACTAGTTATTAAAGGTACATTTTTTTGTTAAATGTTTTAAAATAGTGGTATTTAGCTACAATTATCAACTATCGATTGAAATAAACTTAAAAAATTGTTAAAATCAAAATTTTAATATGTATGGCATATTAAACTAATTAAAAATATATAATTACATGAAAATCATAACTTTGAAAAAATAAATGACATATAAGGTCGTGGGTGCGGCGTAGTGGTAAGGTCGGTCATGTAATGACGGTCAGGTCTCGGGTTCAAACCCGAACATGGGCGTTGCTCGTTGCCTAATTAACCGTTCTGAGCCAAGCTCACCACCTTTGAAGGTCGTGGGTGCGGCGTAGTGGTAAGGTCGGTCATGTAATGACGGTCAGGTCTCGGGTTCAAACCCGAACATGGGCGTTGCTCATTGCCTAATTAACCATTCTGAGCCAAGCTCACCACCTTTTGAGATAATTTTCAGCTGCGCGCGAGCTGCGCCCTAGCTGCTCTGCGCCCCCGTGCTGCCTCCTGCGGCCTCCCTGCCTGGCAGCTCCTGCTGCTGGGCCTCCCGGTCTCCCGCCAGGGCCTTCCTGGGCCCCCCTCCTCCTCTCTGCCGAGCTTACGGGCCGTCTGGGTCTGTCCAGAGACTAGTCATGCCGCCCCCTGGGGATTCTCTGGACCCTCCCTCGCCCCCTCCTGAAGTTATTGCTTTCAAAGCAATTTTGGAATCGTTTTCCAAGCGACAACCCTCAGCCAAACAGCAGAAGTTCGTTAAGAGGATGGATTCCATACCCTCAGTAGCTCTTCCTGAAGAAGAAACCTGTAAAGCATCTCTTAACCTTGCTGAGAAAGGGCTCTTAGGCCAGTTCACGGGCCTCTGGCCCTCGCCTAAGTCAGTAGAGGAGTGGACTCAGAGAAATTGGAAGCCGTTAATCAAAGAAGGAATCAAGAGCTATTTCGTAGGCAAAGGGTTCTTCATCTTTGTTTTTGAAAGTGCAAAGGACAGAAGCCTAATCTTTAGAAACGGTCCTTACTTCATGGGCCCTCAAGGACTATATCTCAACAAATGGGCGCCAGACTTCGACCCAGCTCAGGATGTCCCATCTGCTGTTCCGGTGTGGGTGCGGCTTCCCCATCTCCCCCTCCACTGCTGGAACCCGAAGTCTCTCCAGATTATCGGCAACAGTTTAGGAAAATACATAGACCAGGCTGCAAGAAAAGATCAATATTCATGTGCTCGAATCTGTGTCGAACTAGATCTGGAGGAGGGGCTTCTGGAAGCCATAAAGCTAACAGTTGCAGGATGGACGCACGTACAAGAGCTGGATTATGAACAGCTTCCATTCAAATGTAGGCACTGCCATGGATATGGGCATTTCGCCAAGCACTGCAAGAAAAAGGTGGAAGAACAGCCAGAC
>ML805598.1:381099-392990 GCA_009831015.1 Picea engelmannii
TAAATTTGATAACACAAAGGTTGTGATCATCAAATCCAAGAACACTACTTACTCTAATTTTGTGTATGGTGATAACAATTTTGAGGAAGCTAATCCAAAAAACTATCTTGATGTTGACCTTCGTCACAAGCTAAACTTGAATTGTAGTGTTCATAAAAGGATTAATGGAGAATGTAAACCCTATTTTGGTCTTGAAGACAATTGTAAAGGAGCAAATTTTTGGTTCACGATAAAAAACAAAATCATCTTTGACACACTTGTGACTCCAATTATCTTATACAGATGTGAAGTTTGGGGTTGCAACATTTCTATAGAAACTTGGAGGAAAATCAAGCAAATTCATAAGTGTTTATAATTCATAATCTTAAAATTAAAAGAAGCACACCCTACCTAATCCTTCTCATAGAGATTGGGCTTCCACCCATTGAGGGTAAGGATACAATTAGGTATCTAAGTATAAACACAAGAAAATTAACATGAAGGATAAGAGACTTCTTAGCATTTCTTTGAGTTCTATTAAAAGTTACCTAAGACTTAAGAGAGGGTGGCATGAAGATGTTGATTCTTAGTTAAACCGTTGGAAAATGGAAGGGATACAACTCTATAAAATATTGATACCATTAAAAAGATTATCACAACTAAATTTAAAGATAAATTGTGGTGCAACAAAGAAATGGAGATTAAGACAAAGTTAAAGTACTATAAAGATATCATTAACTCCAACTTAAAAGATCAAAAACATTTTTCTATTATAACTATATTAAAGAAGAAAATTAACATTGCTAAAAATAAGAGGAAACTCTTAAGACCTTCATAGTGAAACTCGAGGCTAGACATAACCTGTAACACCATAAGAAGAAATAATATTGAATCTTTGTGATACTAAGAAAGTGGAGGATGAAAAATGATTTCTCTTAAAATTCCATGTCAATGCACATATTAGCTCTCAATTTCAATATTATCCCAATTGTTGGGTAGGTGTTATATTCTTTGCATGTGTGTGTGTGGGCACGTCAGATATGACAACTGCGTATGACGATCCCTTTAGTAGTGCTCTTTGTGTCGTGTGCACCGGGCGCTTTCCTAGGGGGGTCCCAGGCGGGGGCAGGTATACCCCCCCCTAGTTATGCACAGTGTTCAGCAATGGGCGGTAGCCTAGGGCAGCGTCCCGAAAAAATTTTTTGGGCAGCTTTTGTTATTTTTAGCGGATTTTTCTATTTTTAGCGGTTTTGTAAATTAATCCCGGATTAAGGGATTAGGGTTTTGGTCTCTATGGAATACCTAAAAACATTGTATATATATTGTATAGTGAATGGTGAAATTTGATATAATGAATATAAGAAAGGTTTTCTCGGTTGAGGGTTTCTGGTATAAATCTTTGTGTACTATGTGAATGAGCTATTGATTAAATTCTATTTTGCTTAAGAATCTATATGCATTGCTTTACTTCATAGGTTTAAAACTTACATGTGGTATCAGATCTCTTTTTTGGCTTCAGAGGGACGCCTTTGTTGTTTAGGGTTTGGCTCAGTCTTGATAGATCAAGTTTATCTTGGGTCTATGATAAACCTGGGTTTAGTGGGAGCTTTTTCAGTGGAGATCCGAGTATAGAAAGAGGAATTGTGAGCTCATCTAGAATCGAGATAGAGAAGTTCAACGGTAAAAACTTTGAGCTATGGAAGCTCAAGATGGAGGACCTTCTTGTAGATAAAGAACAATGGATCATTGTGGATCGTGGTACACAGTCTACTGGTACACTGTCTACTAGCACATAGGCTACTAGTACACAACCTACTAGTACACCAGCTACTGGTATGTCGAAGGAAGATTGGGAGAAGTTGGACAGAAGAGCAAGGAGTACTATTCGACTCTGCCTGGCAGATTTGGTTTTGCTGAATGTCTCGGGAGAATCTATAGCCAAGGAACTATGGGATAAGTTGGGGAATTTGTATCAATCAAAGTCCCTAGTGAACAAGTTGTTCCTTCGAAAGCAGTTATATCATCTTAGGATGGAAGATGGAGATTCTGTGACAGAACATCTAAATGCCTTTAATACTCTGGTAAGTCAACTTGTCTTTGTTAATATTACGATTGCAGAAGAAGATAAGTGTATTACTTTGTTATGTTCTTTGCTAGACTCTTGGGATAATTTGGTTGTAGCAATTGGTAGTACCACTCAATCTACATTGAAGTATGAGGATGTAGTTTCATACTTGTTATCTGAAGAGATGAGGCAGAAAAGCATGGATAGTCATAGCACAAATGCTTTATTTATAAGAGGTCGTACCCAAGACAGGAATCTTGGTAAACCTTCGCGGGGGAGATATAAATCTACAAGTAGATCTAAGTCTCCAGGAAAATATTTGAGGAAATGCTGGAAGTGTGGTAAAACAGGGCATTATAAGAAATATTGCAAGTCTAAGAAGGTTGATAAACCAAAGGGATCTGATAGTACCTCTTCCACAGAGGTGAAAACCTCCACTGAATAAGGAGGTAATGTTTACCTGGCATCTACAAGTACACATGCAGACTGTGATGTATGGTTGATCGACTCAAGGGTGTCATACCATATGAATCCTCACAGGGAGTGGTTCTCTGAATATGAAAAATACGATGATGGTGATGTATTCCTAGGAGATGACTCGACAACAAAAATCTTGGGATGTGGAAGGGTTAAGTTGCTGCTAAAAGATGGAAGGATTAGAACTCTCCCTGGGGTTCTGCACATTCCAAAACTAGCTAGAAGCCTAATATATGTAAGCAAGATGGATGATGCAGGAGTGGATATTGTATTTGGAAAGAACACTTGCAAGATGGTACGAGGAGAAATGGTGTTGATGAGGGGAGTTTGGTGTGGAACTCTGTACAAGCTATTGGGAAGCACTTATACTAATGGGTGTAACAGTTATGTTGTCCTTGAATAGAGAAATAAAGAAGACAAGACCAATATTGTCCCTGGAAAGAAGACCATGTTGTGGCATTAAAGACTGGGACATATCGAAGAAAAGGGCCTCCGAACACTACACGGTAAAGGTATGGTTGAAGGTATGTCTAATTGCACTCTGGATTTTGATTTTTGTGAACATTGCATATATGGTAAACAGAATCGAGTAAGATTCCCATATGGTGCTACAAGAGCAAAGGGGATCTTAGAGTTGATACACAATGATGTGTTTGGACTTGTTCCTATTCCATCCCTAGGTAAATCTATGTATTATGTTTCATTCATAGATGATTTTTCAAGGAACACGTGGATTTATTTTCTTAGAAAAAAATCTGAGGTATTTGATAAATTTAAATATTTTAAGGCTCTAGTATAAAATCAGACAGAGAAGAAAATAAAGGTATTGAGAACAGATAATGGTGGAGAATTCTGCGGAAATGAATTCGAAGAATTATGTAAGAAGTGTGGTATAGAAAGGAAGAATACTTCTTCATACACTCCTCAGCAGAATGGAGCTGCAGAAAGGATGAACAGGACACTGATGGAAAAAGCAAGGAGCATGCTCAGCGGTGTCAGGCTAGGACAAGAATTATGGGCAGAAGTAGTGGGTATAGCATGTTACCTGGTCAATCGATTGCCTTCATCAGTGTTGGATGATAAAACTCCACACGAGGTATGGTCTGGAAAGAAACCCTCTCTTCAACATCTTAAAGTGTTTGGTTGTGATGCTTATGTACATGTTCCAAAGGAAAATAGGAGTGAGCTAGATAAAAAGGTTGAAAAGTGTATCTTTATTGGTTATAAAGATGGTGTGAAAGGTTATAAGCTTTGGAACCCATAAACCAAGAAGACTGTTTACAGTCAAGATGTTGTTTTCAGAGAGGTAAAATATGTGTCCAAACAAGAATTCCTACCAACACAAGATGAACCTAAGAAAATAGAGCTTGAGTTGGATGATGAAAAATCTGAATCATCTGAAGAAGAAGAAGAAGAAAAATAAGAACTTCATACCCCAGTATTGAGGATATCGATGAGAGATAAAAGGCAACCAGAAAGGTATAGTCCACCTGATTTTCGTTCCAATTTTTCTTTATCTATTACTGATGATGATCCCAGAACTGTCAGGGAAGCAGTGAATTCAGAGGATAGTAAACTATGGAAGAAGGCCATGGTTGAAGAAATGGATGCCTTGGATAAGAATGAGGCATGGGATATAGTTGAGTTACCAGCTAGAATAAAATATGTTGGTAGCAAATGGTTGTTTAAGAAGAATTTTAATGCACAAGGTAAAGTGGAGAAATACAAAGCTTGGTTAGAAGCAACAGGTTATTCCCAAGTAGAGGGAATTGACTTTGGTGAGATTTTTTCTCCTGTTGCTAAGTTAACTTCTATTAGATTTCTTTTATGTATTTCTTATGCTTTTGATTTTGAAGTGGAACAGATGGATGTGAAGACAACATTCCTACATGGGGATCTGGAAGAAGAAATCTACATGAAGCAGCCAGAAGGCTTTGTAGTGACGGGAAATAAAGAGTTGGTTTGTAAGCTAAAGAAGTCACTATATGGTCTAAAGCAATCACCTAGGATGTGGTACCAACATTTTGACACATACATCCTTGGATTGGGATTTGTAAGAAACGGGGCTGATCACTGTGTATATTCCAAGCAGGTTGGTAATCACTTCATTTATGTAGTGTTTTATGTTGATGACATAATGTTGGTAGGAAATAACATGGATGTTATCAAGGAGGTGAAATCGCAACTATCCTCCAAATTTGACATGAAGGATCTCGGTGATGCTAACTTCATTCTGGGAATGGATATTAAAAGAGATTGTGCAAACAGGAAACTCTGGTTGAATCAAATAAAATATGTTGAGACGATATTGCAGAGGTTTAATATGCATGGAAGTAAATCGGTCAAGGTTCCTATTCCTATAGGTGTAAATTTATCTGCAGATCAGTGTCCCAAGACACAGGAAGAAGAAGAGGACATGTCCCATGTTTCGTATGCCAGTGCAGTTGGCAGTTTGATGTATGCAATGGTTTGTACTAGACCGAACATTGCACATGCAGTGGGAGTTTTGAGCAGGTATATGTCAAAACCATGGAAGGAGCATTGGACAGCAGTAAATAGGGTCTTCAGGTATCTTTGTGGCACTACCAGTTATGGATTGTGCTACCAAGGAAGACCAGGATTGGACAGAGTGTTGGACATACATAGCTTTGTTGATGCAGATTGGGCTGGAGATCTGGATCACAAAAGATATACAAGTGGGTATGTGTTTAACCTATTTGGAGGTGCAATCAGTTGGATGAGTAAAAGACAGGCTGTAGTGGCACTCTCAACTATAGAAGTTGAATACATGACAGCCACTCATGCAAGCAAGGAAGCAGTATGGTTACAAAGACTGTGTTCAGGTATTGGGTTGGTACAACAAGAAGTGAGATTAGATTGTGACAGTCATAGTGCAATCTTCCTGGCAAAGAACCCAGCTTATCATTCAAAGACAAAGCATATTGATGTTCAGTATCACTTTGTGAGAGACATGGTTGAGGAAAAGAAGGTGTTGTTGGAAAAGGTTGACACTTTGAAGAATGTTGCAGATTCATTGACAAAGTCTGTGAGCATAGAAAAGTTCTCCTGGTGTAGAGTAACAATGGGCATTGCTACCTTGGATTGTTGACTATATAATCCCCTGGACCCTTAGATGCAAAGAAGACAACAAGTGGGAGAATGTTGGGTAGGTTTTATATTATTTTTATGTGTGTGTGTGGGCGCGTTAAATATGACAACTGCATTTGACGATCCCTCTAGTAGTGCTCTTTGTGTCGTGTGCATCGGGCACTTTCCTAGGGGGGTCCCAGGGGGGGGAAAGTATGTCCCCCCCCCTAGTTACATGCAATGTTTGGCAATGGGTGGTAGCTCGGGGCCGAAGGGGTTCGAGGCAGCGCCCCAAAAAAAAAAATTGGGCAGTTTTTGCTATTTTTAGTGGTTTTATAAATTAATCCCGGATTAAGGGATTAGGGTTTTGGTATCTACGGAATACCTAAAAACATTGTATATATATTGTATAGTGAATGGTGAAATTCGATATAATGAATATAAGAAAGGTTTTCCCGGTTGAGGGTTTCCGGTATAAATCTTTGTGTACTATGTAAAAGAGCTATTGATTAAATTTTGTTTTTCTTAAGAATCTATATGCATTTTTTTACTTCACAGGTTTAAATCTTACACCAATGGGTTAGCTCAATTGGTTGTTGCCAATGTTGTTGGGCATTTGGCTAGTTCCATGTTGGTAGGTACATAGTTCGAATCTCCTAGGTTATTTGCACTAGTCTACAATGATAATTTGACCAAGAATGTCATCTACAAAACACAAAGAAGCATCCTTTGAGTTTCCCCACATGGTTTTCCTTGAAAAAAAAATCAAGTCTCAATTTCAAAATATTTGTAACATTAACATTTTGAGTCTTTAGCCTTAAATAACTTTCATCTCAAACTCAAATGAAGGTTTCTTTTTGTACATGACACATTTGTCATTTTTCCTCATGATCATTCCAACTTGATCTCTTTCTTCAACCATCTTAATAATCTTTCCTCTCACATCCAATTCACTAAGGAAACCCAAAAAGATAGCTCTATCCCTTTTTGGATGTTCTTATAACTCATCTTCCTGATGGATCCCTCTCCCACCAAGTCTACAGAAAGAAGACTCACATCAATGGATACCTCCATGCCAATTCCCACCCTTATCCAAGTCAAAAATTTGTTTTCCTAAAAACCTTGATCACTCGAACCATTCATAATTTAGCCCCTTAATTCCTCGCCCAGGAAAAAGCCCTTTTGTCCAATGGCTACTCTCTTTCTCAAATCAACCAAGCTTTCCACTTGGCTAACAAACCTAAATCAAAAACCTCATCTTCCTCCTCCCCTCTTGGTGCTCTCATCTCCCTCCCTTATATGGCACAACCAATCATATCTCAAAAATTTTGGCTAAGGAGAATATCAAGACCGTGTGCAAACCGTATAAAACCCTTAAACAACTTCTTAGAACTGCTAAAGATAAATTTGACCCAATGCTTGGCCTAGGATTTTATCTAATCCCTTGCTCCTATGGAAAATATTACATATGTCAAACAGGAAGGTCCTTCAAAGCCCGTATTAAAGAGCATATTGTAGATAATACCCACAAACACATCTCCCAATTAGCTATCGTTGAACACTAATTAAATCCAAGCACCTAATTTTTTTTTACCAAACAAAAATTTTAGCCTCGACCCATCATTACTCCTCTTGCCTAATCTAAGAAGCTCTTGAAATTGAAAAACATCGTAATAAATTTAATTGTGAAGATGGATACAAATTGAGCCAATCATGGAAGCCCACCACTCATTACCTGAAACAGTAGGCTTCCTCCATTTAGATGTCAGTCTCTGGATTTCATCATCTTTTTTCCTCATCTTATTGTTCCTTGTTTTTATTTATCTTTCTAAAATCAATTTTATCTTATTATCTTTCTAAAATCAATTTTATCTTATTATCAATACGATTCATCTCATTCCACAGTTTTGTATTATTATTATTAGTCTATCTTGATAATTTATTCTATTTCTTTATTCTCATTACTATTTCATTAACTTTTTCCAATGACTATCTTTATTAGTCCCTACCGAAGGCGTAGAGAGACTATAGCAATTGATAATTTGTTGACTTTATATTAGTTTGTCGTTTGACTACAAATTTTTGCATACTTTCTAATGTTCAATCTACAGAACTAAAAGCATTATTTTTTATATAATAAAAAAACCTATACATGTCATGATCTGATTGGATGATAGATTTGAGGTGTTATTGTCATCTTCACTATTCCCAATGAATGATGTGTTTCCATATCCAAAGTTTTATCATGTACGGTACTTTTTTTTATTTGTACTATTCATATTGAAATGTTTAGATATCCAAAGTTTATAGACCTACAATTTTTTGCATAATTTCTATTGTTCGAACTACAGAACTAAAAACATTATTTATTTGTTTTACTTGTGTTATTATTATTACTCCTTTGTATTTGTATTGAAATGTTTGCATGCCGAAGGTTTATATCATTGCCACGTTTTTTGAGGTTCTTGAATAGGCCTGACATATTAAATGTTTACATGGTGCAAGGTCCTTAAACAAGCCTGACAGATTAAATGTTTGCATACCGTGAGGCCCTTAGACAGTCTAAAAATCTTAAATGTTTATCTAAATAGGCTTCTCGAAGTACATGTTTCCTCAAAATTTTCCATACAATGTTGCAGTGAATTTGGAAAATATTATTGTCCACTGCCAGTTGAATAGGCATTGTATGCTTCATACTTCTTCTAGGCTTAGAATGCAATTTCATCATCGTTGAAGCTACATACATTGTTTGCTGGTTCAGCGGGTGCTTCTTCTTTGTTGGTTCAGTGGTTGTTGCTTATTGTTGTTTGGTTCACAACTCGACCTGTGTTTCTGCCTTTCATCGTTTCGGAGTAAGTTTCCATGCCATAATTTCATTTTCTATTTCTTCTTTGTTGTTTAGCGTTTGTAGTTTGCAAGTAAGAATGTTTTATTATTTCTACTAGCATGCTCGTCATATGTTTTTGGTTCTTTCTGTGCTTCAACTGCAGTTTGGTAATCATTGGATATACATATGTTGTTTATTGGTTCGGTGGTTGTTGCTTGTTCGTTGGTTCATCGGTTGTTGGTTGTTTTTGTTTGGCTCAAGTTTACGAGTTTGGGTCCCTGGGGCTGCAGCTTTTGTTTACTTCGGATTTGCAGAGTTGGGGTCCTGCACTGATAGTTGGAGCTGTTTTTTTTGGGGGGGGGCACTTTCCAGTGTTCAGACCCTGCACCTGCGAGTGGACCTGCGGTTGTGTTATTTGTCGTGTCTAGGGAAATCGATATTTGCTATGCTGTAAAATTTTGCTCATACTTCAGTGTTGACATGACAAAAAAGAATGGCATAAGAAATAATTGGACAACTACATGTGAAATTGCAATATCCGTTGTTTTTTTGTTGAAATAAAACATGTGCAAGATGAACTTATTAACCATATATGGTGGAATGTGCCCATATCATAATACATGTTCTTTATCCTCTACACAGACTGGTTTGACCACGATACAATTTGTCTTGTACTTGATATATGATATGTACACCAAAGATACTGCAAAATTGTATTTCTGTGTCTGGAAGCATATCTGGATACTTTGCCATGGAAAACCAAAATCGTTTAGCTATGGCCATGCAATTTCTTAATATTTTGTGGCTTGGAATATATTTTGGGCAGGGAAAAACTTTATATATTTATAGCCATGGATGGAGAAAAGCAAAGGTTCATGCTCCTGCCTATCTTTTATTCTATTGTTTGATTCTTATTTACTGTATGTACATATTACGTGTTCTCAGGTGCATACCATCTTCCATTCATGTTCATTGTATTTTGTGCATCCCCACATTCAAACAAACAGAATAGCTGGAGAAAACGACGGAGTCTTGACTACAGTGATGGAAGGAGAGATACAAAGGTACATTCTTGTACTGTTATTTCATATTCCGTTGTTATGTATTTCATTTAATGTCTGTATATGTGTTCACCTAGTTTATTGTATGTAGATATTGTGTACCTTCCTACATAATAACATATCTTCATTCCTTCATGTCCATTGTATTGTTCCTGCATTGCTACATTTAAACAAATATAATGGTTGGAGAGGACGATGGACTCTTTGGCGTGAATGTAGACGAGGAGTTACAGAGGTGCATACCTGTACTCTTATTTCATATTCTAGTGTTGAGTATTTCATTTATTGTTTGTGTATTTGTTGTGCTTGTTCTACTGCTTTGCACCTTTTTTGTTGTATGTATATACTATGTATCTTTATGCTTATTCTCATGTGAATCGTATTTTGTTTGTTGTTACATTGAAATAAATAGAACTGTATTTATTTCTTTTACATGTCTTTCTTCATACTAACTTGCCTTCATGTCCATTGTATATTCGGTGTTGCTACCTTGGAAGAAACATATTGGTTGGACAGGAAGATGAATTCTTATATGCAATAGTAGAGGGTTTTGTGGTACAATCTTTGAAAAGGTATACCAATTGTGCTAGTAAATTAAATATACAAAGCGGGTGGGGGCATATAATATTAGACTAGAAAATGATGATTTGGAAACAATGGGCCTTTGTGCCCTCCCCATTTCTACTTTTTCCATTTTCTATTATCCCTTTCACTTTCTAATTTCTCTGCTTAGTCGTCTTTCCGAATATGCCTTGGTGAGCAGGTTGGCGGACTCACGGGTTCACATTTATGGTCATGCTTATATCGTATTCACTACTTACCCACTTTGTCGATTGCGAGTGCCAGGCTAGCGGGTTCAATATTGCGCCTCTGGCTTCCAAGGTTCTACGATATACAGATTGGTTGTCATGCCTCCCCATCACGCATCTATTTACTGTTACACATTTTTTCAGTCAAAAAATCAGAGGCATACAATTTGACCCTTGGGTCCTCATGTTTTCTGAGTATCCCTTGACACCCTATTTCGTATTCCATCTCCCTCCACCTTCCATGTGACATTAAGAACTATTATGGAAAACATACAATGCATATGCTTGTTTATTCCTTCTGATGTTCAACTACACATGCTTGCATCAGAAAAAGTTGGACTAGTGACATGGCCATGAGCATTCAGTCATCCCAGACATCAGCAGACCGACAAGGACAAAGGTAAAGATGCATACATTTTGTTCCTAGTATGTTTACCAAAAAATATCCTCAGCTATTTATTCATCTATGGCATGGTGAATATGTTGATGTTATCTTCAATACATACTTTGTAGTTCACAAGAAGTGTCAACAAGTACAAGTGAGACGCCGAACATAGCGCAGGTTTCGCAGACTAAGAGGTCTGGTTGCAAAACTCTGGTTCCATAGTTCATCCAAGTTGTGCATCTACTTGTAAATTTATGCCAGGGAAAAAAGAAAACAAAAAAATAATACACACTACCATTCACTTTACTTTTCCTGTTCAAAAATTGTCACTAGGTCTAAACTTGTAACACCCAAAATATTATCAATAGAGGGCTTGAACAACCACCAAACTGGACAAATGTTCATTGGGTACATAATGGTCATCTATATCACCTACTTGGACAAGGAAAACAAAACTAGATCCATTATGTGTGCTGACATGATAGACAACGAGGCCATGATGACAGTCACATTGACTATTCCTACACAACTTGTCTAGAAATATGCAGAAAAGATATCGCCAGGTAATGGGATATCCGTTACAAATTTTAACATATTGCCCAAAACAATATATGATCATGGTGATTGTGACCAGATTATTTCGCTCAACGAAACAAGTATTGTGAAAAACATTCTCACTATTTGTTCAGAATATCATTTCATCCTAGACGCAACTATCATCCAACTTGCACAGAGAAATGAAATTTACCCAATTGAAACCATTGGAGCAGCTGTCACACTGGCGAGAAAACTTGGCTCACAATCTCCATATAAAAGATGGAGAGTTAGACAACGACAAGGCAATGGTACCATTCTCCATATCTAGTTTTGTCCCTTACTTTCGCATGTCCATGTATCTCGATTAAGTTACACAAATATTGCAGTGTTCCATGTTGCAGCTGCAATTGTTCATTACCTATTCAAATTTATTTTATTCAATGGGACAACAATTGCATAAAGGGCAATTTCCACTTATGCTCTTCAAAAATATGACAAAGAAAAGGGATGTTAGAGAAAGGATCTTTCACAGAACCCAAGCAACCTTTGTAACAGAGTTGTGAGCAGACATAGTACAGGATCTGAAGAAACTAACTAGCTCTACAACGGTTGTGTGTATACAACCACAGATTCATCCTCGCTTTGCTCATATAAATAGCCTTCA
>ML805598.1:420060-432778 GCA_009831015.1 Picea engelmannii
TTTATTTTATTTTTGCGCAAAAAAAAAAAGTGTGACCAACAGCAATCACAAACCAAGGAAAACTAAGAAGTTGGATATCTCAATTTTCTGCAACAAGATAGACAAATATGGTCTGAAGCATACAAATATGATTCTGCAATATGCATAGTGTATATTTCATAATTCAAGTGCAACACCAACTGTATGGCGACCAGACTAGTATGTGTACAAATTAGGAAAAACTAAGAAGCTCGATAATTTTTTTTTTTTTTTTTTTGCAACAAGCTATACAGATATGCTTTGAAACATAGAAATATGACTTTGCAATATGTTTGATGTATATCTCATAATTCAAGTGCAATACCAATTGTATCGTGATCACCAATATGTGTCTAAGATAAACATTTTGTATTGAGGAATGGGCACATTCGACCACACATGGTTAATAAGTGCGTTTTGCAGATGCCTTGTGTTGTTCAAAAGAAAGCAGAGACTGTATTTGCACATGTAGTTTTCCAATTCTTTTGTTCTAGCATTGTTTTGTAGCATGTCAATATTGAAGTCTACTACAAGCACAATGGGTCCGTTCAGATGGAAATGGCCCAATGCATTGGAAATAACATCTACTATGTTGGAGAATGTTGCATGGGGAGCAACATACAGATTAAGTATTGCAACTTTTGTTTCATGGAAACAAATTCTTGTAAGCACCACCTCAACATTCTTTTCTTCGATATGTATATGGTCCAAAACTGGTACATGTTTTTCCACCAATATCATCACCCCATGTGTAATGTAAATTGATATACAGTTGTGATTTGGGAATTGTTTGTTCTGCATGCATAATGCCATGTATGTTTCCTACAAGCACAGAATATCGGATTGCATTACATCATAGTCATTGAGTATATCATCCATGTGTGCATTTAAGTTTCGTGTGTTAAGCGAGAGAATTGATACAGATGACTTTGTTTGTATGAATTGGTAATCATACTACAGTTGTCATTTTGTGGTGGTCCTGAGTCGTTCCATTTCAATATCAAATTTTTGTTTCACTTTGAAGCTATCTTTTGTAAGAGGACTTAATAAATACAAGGGGTCTATGCTTCTGACACGGGACAATGTTGTGTATACAACTCCATGTATCCGAATTCCAGCAGGATGAAATGCAACATTATCAAGTATTAGTCCTTGCGATCTATGGACTGTACGTGCACATGCAAGTTTAATCGGAAACTTTTTTCGAATCTTCAGTCAACCTGTCTTTGTTGATGTCAACACTGGCTTTGATATTCGCAAAATAGGTGTCCAATCACTTACAGTGTTTGTATTATATAGATAAGCCAACTTGCTTACTTATCGCTTGCCTATATGCGGTTCATGGAACTTAATCCAAAGGACATCAAGTTTTTATGTTTTCGTATAGACTTTGAGTACTCCATCTGCACCATTACCAAGCCATCCTATGAATCATAGTTACAGGCATATATTTCAACTAGCATTTCTAATTTCAGGACAAGCTGTAAAGGTAAAGTGGTTGTATGTTCATGATGTGGCACATTTTCATGGTTGTCTTCTTCTAGGTCAATTGAATTGATGATGACATCATCGCCATGCATGAGCGATAGCATGTGGCTGTTATGCATTGCAACATCCTTATTTGTGTAGAACAGGTAAGGGAACGTTGGGTCTGTTGGTGTAGGCGACAAGCACCTCGAATTGATATATGTTAAGTCAGCATATGTTTGGTTGTTTGTCCACATTCTATTCAGAATTGCAATGAATATTTCATCTGTTTGGCGCACTGTAGTATGCCCTTCAAAGCATTTAATATTGTCTCTCTAGAAGTCATGCGCCATTGTTTTCATGTTAACGGTAGGTTGTTCAAATATCAAATAATATTGGATGGGTTGTGCCTAGTAAAGATCCCCACAGAATATCATGTCAATGTTTCCAAACTATTTCATGTGCACATGTTTTATGCTTCTTAGTCGGTTGTCAATGGAATACAAGAACCGACTTCCAATCAAATATGCTTCATCTATAAAGACAAGTTGGAGTTCGTCATAAATCTCAGACAATGTATCCAACATTTCCTTGCTAAGTGGAAGAAACTGTGACTTGTTAAAAGGCATTAAAATTGCAAAGTGGACTGTTGTTCCACCTGCATTATATGCATCTTTTCCTGTGTATGCAACTATTAGGCCCTTTGGTTTCATAGGATCAGAGGAATTGTTTGAATCATAGATTCATATAATCATTTGGAACAGTGCTTTCGCTATAAATGTCTTGTGTGTTCCTACTCCGCCTGTAAGGAACAGGTGTAGAGGAGTGTCCATGTTCAAGCATTTTTTAAGCGCAATTTCCTTTACAATTGTTTGTCGTTCTCGATTCAACAGGCGTCTTATTCTATGGTATTCATTATTTTCAATTAGGAAATGATGTTTTGTGACTTGAAAACCAATATTGATACATTTTTCACTTCCACTTGCTCGAGGACGAGGCAAATTCACTTGTAAGTCATAGGACTCGCAAGGAGTTCTAGTTGTTTTTCGATTTGTGAATGTCTCATCAAGATTGTCAAGGTTTTCTAGCTCATTAACTGCAATTTATAGACCACCCCATGTTGGATTAATATTGTAGGTAAATCTGGCTTCATTGATGTGCACTATAGTCTCAGAGGAAACATATGCAGCCTCCCATGTAGAGAAGTTATGTTTTAATGTCTCTTCATTTTCATCGAACGGAACATATAGTAGCAGTTTTTCTCTACAATAGTTTTCATAGTCATAATGTTTATTGTATTTGACAAACCGTATCACAGAGGGTTTTTTCTTTTTGATATGGATGCACCATTGTTTTTGTAATGCGATATGAATTCTGCTAAGCAGATATGGCTAATAGGAGATGGACGTTGGAGCTAATAATAAACAATAGAGCGACAGAGCACGTCTTCTGAATTGTCAGGCTCTTGTTCTAGCAAAACCGGTGGTTTAAGCACAAATGTGTGTTTCTCAAGGGGAGATGTGTTTATGAAGACACATTTTCTTGAACTACAAGTGAGGGGAAGGGAAAGTGCAATGTGAACTGCTTTTTTAGCAGACATTTGTTGAAGATTAAGCAATGTATTGCCAAGTGTGTGTATCATTTGTATGGCATCAATATGACTTCTTTCATGTTCTTTGCATATTCTTCTGAATGCACTTGTCATATATTTGTCAACCTTTGTCATATACGAGGTACAGTACGATGTTGTAGCATATGCATTGAGGACGTACTACGCATCTGTATTTTCTTTCCACATAACTGGCATGTCCTTGGAGAAACGGTTGTTCCAAATATGGGAAAGTTTTCGTTTAAGGAAAATTGTTGGTTTTTTAAGCATATATTGTATGGCTGGGATGTACTCATCTTCTGATAGATTTAGCTCTGTCAAGAAGTCATCGAAGATCATCAGCTCATCAGACTCTCCTTGTTCTAGAAATGCGAACAAGGATTTAGATTTCTCAACAACAACATTGTCCTCTAAACTAAGTGGATCTATGATTCTTGTAGCTCTCATTGGCAGCACGGGAAAGTTGTATCTTCAATGCGAGTTTTTTCGTTTTCTACAACTTCTTGTATGGTAATGTCTATGAACTTTGGCAAGTTCTAGATCCAAATGATCTATGTTGCATGTTATGTATTTGTCCACAAATTGTTCGATCTGTGAATTGTTGTCATCTCCATAGACTGGTGCACCCTCTATCCACAACAATGTGTGGTCATGTTCATTTCCCCTATTCTGGAATTCAGTCACAAAAAATTAGTCCAATATTTTTCCGAAAAACATTTCATCATGGTATAACAATTGTCTCAAAGCATTTATTCTATGCCTATAGTAGCGAGTACATGTCACTAGGTCTTTTCTTATGAGGTAGTCAATGTCCTTATTTTCCAGTGTATTGGTTTGTTTTTTATGTTTCCTGTTCCTATGCAGGTCAGATACGGCAGCCACCAATGGATTCCAACAATGCTCTGCACTTGTAAATGTGATGAAAAATGTTGGCGGGCCCAATTGCCAGATCATTGAAAAAATGATTTTCTTGTTTTGTTGCAAATAGTCAGGAGAGGTGCGAATGTTTTTTAAATCTGTGTATCCAATATCAGATTTCAGAATTTTTTTTAGGTTTACTTTATACTTGACATCCTTGGCCAACAAATTTCTTCCTTGTAACTGGCATTTTCTTATTCGGACCCACATGCAAGAGAGAACTTGCTCTATTAATATGCGCATTGTTTTGAAAAAAAAAATTGTTATGTGACAGGAGAAGTCACCGCTTGAATGTAGCATCTCCCATCAGACTATTTTATGATAACTGAATCATTTTGTAATGTTAGTGGCACGTGGATATACATAGAAGAGTGTTGGGAAGTTCATTTCATCCACGAATTTGTCCTTGAATATTCCAAGTGGACGTTGCCCCTTAGCAGGTGCAATTTCAACAATCTTGTCTTGCAACTCACGAATGCACTGTGAATCAGTGAATCCATGCACCAATGTCTCAGCAGGTGTTTCATTCTTCGATTCATTACTTGTATCAAATTCACTATCATTTTCGAGAGTATCTGCAGAGTTGGCATCCTCTTCTCCAAGAACATTGTTCCAGTTCTCATTTATACAAATGTTTTGTGCTTTGTATAGGGCCCTGGAACATAATTCCTTTAATGATTTCATAACAGCATGCACACGCACTTTTCCTGTCTGATACGCATTTTTGTATCTCAAGCGTATTTTCAGAGCCACAACAATTGTCATTGTATCGCTAATGAATTGTGGCAACGCTTTTTACACAACATCTAGCTGAACATGCACATTAATAATTGATCATGTTAAGCCCATTTGGGGTCGTTTATAGCCCCAAGGCCTGATTTGTGCAAATGCAATTTGCAGAGACACAAGTCTCTCCTCAAATTCAGTAAGTGCACTTACATCTGGTAGTGGTGTATTACATCTTATTTGGTCAGGGGTTGCAAATTGTGGTAGTTTTCCATTTTCAAGTGACCGTTTGCATGGAAGACAAATCTTTCCACTGGAAAATGTTTTATCGTGCGCTATCAAACGAAGGTATTCTACTTCCAAATCAAGCGTGAAAGACTTTCTATTTTTTGTGAAATTCAATTGTTCACAAATTGCACATGCAATGGAAGGAGTGTCTTTAATTTGTTTCATGTAGGTTTGCCTTGCATCTTTCTTTCGCAGGGAAGTATGGGTAGAAAGTGTTTGTTGGATTTCATTGGTAGTATTGCATGGTATTGCTTCTATCCTAGGAAATGTGACAGTTGCATGACCATTGTGGGATATGTGATCGTACATGTTTATGTTGTGTTGTGCACGAACAAATTTATTTAGATCGTGATATGTGAGTTTCTCTCTAAAAGGAAGCATAGCAATGTATTTTTTTCTCTCACGCATGACCTTTTTCAAGTTGCAGTAACTTACTCTACGTTTCTTGTCCAAGAGTAGGATGACCTGATGGAAACTGGGATGAATTTCACTCTCATTCAGGTTGTGATATCTTAGTCTACGTTTTTTGTTTAAGGCATGTATGGCCTCATCACAACTGGGACGAATTTCACGCATAACTTTTTCAAGTTGTGATAACTTACTCTATGTTTTTTGTTTAAGCCCTGTATGGCCTCATCACAACTGGGATGAATTTCACGCATGACTTTTTTTTTAAGCCCTGTATGGCCATATCGCAACCAGGAGGAGTTTCATTCTCACTAAAAAGCATGCCACGCATATGCAGATTCGATGCGGTTTGGGTGGCATGGACATTGAACCTTGAACTAGTGATATGTCCAAGCGAAGGTTGATAATGGATATGTGTTGTATCTGTTTTCAACGAGAGGATGTCAATTGTTCGATTGTAATTTGAATCAATAGACTAGGAATGGTCAGTTCCATCTAGAAAGGCCGACCAGACCTGGATATTTACTCTGAATATGATAGACAGTCATTGCAAACAGAATTTGCAACCCTCCACATTTCCTTCTTCATATGGCAGTGCCATGTTTACAAGGTATTCTTGCCAACTTCCAATTGCCGACATATTTTCTAGGAGATATGGCGAAAGATGTTGATGCAAGCAGTTAAAAGCCTGTTGGTTGTCGCCCATAATTGCATTGCAAAAGGACTGCACAGTGTAAAGTTGCAGCAACTGCACATCGAATTCCACTGCTACCAAACAACAAATTGCATTGAACGGACTATCTCCACAGCTAGACACAACAATTGTTGCTAGTTGTAAACCATGGCACTCTATGCTATGCATAATCTGTTTCCACTGTGATTCAAGGTATTTGCAAATGAGGGACAAGAAAATATGAGCTCCTTCAAGATTGCATATGGACAATTTTCTGTACAGTAATGGTTCATAATGGCCACTAACATCATTGGCATCATGGAACAAGATGCAATATGGATTGTTAGATGCAGTTTTGTTGAATAGTACATATCTTGTTTTTCTTGTCAATGACCATATTTCAATTGATATATTGAGCCAGTTAGACAACCACCGTATACAAAATGTATCTCCCCAAAGTCCCCTCTCATGTGCAGGCAGAATTGGAGATGCAGACAACCACGTCTTTGAAAAATACGTAGCGACATCATGTATTCCATGCAACTACCAAAGAAAAATAGATTCTAGTTTGTATTCATACGACTCCAATGCCTCAGTGTCACCATTTTTTAAACACCCCAAGAAATAATATATCAATCCATTGCGAAGGTCGGTCGAGGAATAACATAAATGCAATAGAACCTGAAATGCATCAAAAAGGAAATCCCCTACAGTATACGAGAATGCATCCAATCTAAAAAGGCCATTGCTATGCAACACCTCGTCAATGTTGTCATGTGTAATAGACTGTTTATCTATTTCATATGACTCAACATCTATTACTTCTTCCATCTTTTGAACTGTGATTTTGAAGTTGTTTCTTAGATACTTTCAATTTGGATGAAAACAGAGAAAAGGGGAAAAAAATAATAAAATGAGTATGCATCTTTCAACCATCTTCTTGTCAATTTCAATATTACCTAGTCCCCATAGCAGATGAGAAGAAAAAAAACCCACACTGGAAAGAAAACCAAACATAATAAACAATGCAAATAAATAACACCATAAATTTACTGAGCAAAAAGACTGATTTGAACCTATTCATGGTGTGCATCCTACAAGCTTCTCAGAGCCAGAAAAAGTTTTTCAAAATAGAAAGGACAGGACAAAGGCAACATGTGGATACAATTTTCTAACCCACAAAATAAAATTATTCCCTGCCTCTACACCTCGAGGGGTGGTTCCCTCTTCTGATAGCTCCGAACTAGTTTTCGAAACCCCTCTGCATTGCAATTTTTGAAATAGCTATGAACATGGCAGCTATCATATGAAGACACATGGTTTCTAGGAACATAAATTAAGAGCACAGAGAAATATGTTTTGCAACAAAATTTCAAGGCAGGCACGGAAACTTACCTGTCAACGAGGGATGACAAGAGCTCAGCCCCAAAACCTGCAAACTGCAACAACAGATCCAACAGCTTGCAAAGTTGAAGAAGAACAAACCAACGAACAACCACGAAGAGGTCCAACTGCAACTACAGGACCTCAACTTTGCAAATTTGAATCAAACAAGAACAAGAATCATGGAACAAACTAATGATGCCGGTGGAGAATAATTCAGCACAATTTCACTGCAAATAACACCATCAAAAAAATGGAATGAAACTGTATTGCAACGCATCTGTACAATAAACATTTAAGACTGCCAAACCTGTTAGGTAAACACTTAAGATTGTCATAACCATCGAAGGGCGTAGCCCTGCGCAAACATTTAAGAAAAAATACAGCGTAGCAGAACTATTCTCTCAAAGCACGCAAGAATAAAGAAAAAATCACACATAGTAATATGCTAGAGAATGTATTCTAGCTAGCAAAAAAAGCTAAGCCAAACATTCGAACGAATGCTAGCATTAATCCACCTTCAACCAATGCGTAAGAAAATATATGATTCAAAAAGACCATATATGATCAAATACTTTGGATATGCCAACATATATAACATTGAGAATAGCGAAGTCGGCAATAAGACCTCCAATCCGTTGTCCAATCAGGTCATGACATATATGGTACTTTTTATTATACAAAAATTGATGTTTTCAGTTCCTTGGTTCCAACAATAGATGATATGGAAATATTTCTTGTCAAAAGACAAACTAATACAAGGTCAACGAATTATTGATCGCTATAGTGCCTCTATGCCTATGGCAGGGACTAATAACATAAACATAAAAACACAAAATATTGTTTTAATTTTTTATTAATATTTGAGATAGCCACTATAAAATAACATAAACATAAAAACACAAAATATTTTTTTAATTTTTTATTAATATTTGAGATAATATCATAGGATAGATAAAAACACAATTTACAAAATTTGGAAGAAGATAAATATAATTGAAGATAAAAAAAAATTATATATAAAAATGATATGAAAAGATGTATACACCAACCACTACCACATGAAATAACATCAAATGATTCGTACAACATTAACACTAACATTATACCATGTAATAATATTAAGATAATACCACCATCCCATCAACTAAATAGAACTAATCACTAACCGCTTTGTTGAAGGGATTAGGCCTGCAAGATAGCAGTTAATGAACAGAGAATGATAACACATCACATATGCAAAGAAGAATGAAATGAGGGCAATGATATTTTTATTTCTCTATGGAGAAATGGATACAAATCCAAAGAAACTTCTCATGAGCTTCTACATTTAACCAAAAGAAATCTCAAGCGTTTCCAAGAATTCAAAAATCCAAACGCTTGAGAAACCTCCAAATGAATGTAACGACAACAATATGTGTTGTCACAACCCAACAATATCCACCTTGACAACAATTTCCTAATACCTTGCCCAACGAATCAAACATCACCTTTCTGCAAGTCAAGAGAAGCCAAAAACCACCTCAACTTAACAACATTGGTGGCATGAACATGTTTGCACAATTTTCTCCAATATGGACCACTCCACCTCCACTGAATCAACATAACCACATACTAAATTATTGCAACCATTTTAGGTGATACTTGTGGTTCTCATATATTGAAGCACCCATTTCATACGCTTTACCTGGTTTTTCCATGTGTCCACTAACAACACCAATTGCATGTGAAATATTTGAACATTCTCATCACAAACATCAATCTTCCTACAACATCGTACACATGACATATAATTATTTTCTTCCTTACTACTAGGAAAAAAACTTGAAGAAAGTTTACAATGGAAAGCTAAAGAGATATTTATCGGTTTCACAAAGTTCATACTGGACCTCATTAGTGACAACCACAAATTACCTTTTTTTTCATCTTTGTGTACTTCTATGCCCAAGATTTGTTTTCCTACTCCTAGATCCTTCATCTAAAACATCCTAGTCAATTGAGCCTTTAACTTTCTAATCTCAATCATCCTTTGCTTGCAACGAGCATATCATCAACATAACATCAGATAATGAATATGCCATAAACACAATGATCATACTCACTTCTTAAGAAACTTGGCTCACCATGAAGGAATCAAACATCTTGTACCATTGTCTAGTCACCTTAGGCCATACAATGATTCCCCGAGTTTGCAAACAAATATCCCTTTGTGATCCTAAAAAATTTCTCATCGTACATATCTCTGCTACTTATGCTTTGTGGACAGTAGGCTTCCACATTCTGCATCCCTTATCTCCATCACCATAACCAATAGAGATATAAAACTTTGTTCCCTTAACCAAAAACTAGCCAAGCCAACCAAGTGAGTCTTCACCTCTCGCCTCCAGGATGATTTCGATAGAGTATGCAATCCATGGGCTCTAAAAAACACAAGCTACCAAAACACAGATGATATAAACCATGACTCTTGACCTAACTATCCTCCATGACCAAAACCAACCAACCTTCCCTCAAATACATGGTATCTGGGAATATCACATGCTCCCCCATATCACTTAGGTCATCTAGACTTTACCGGTAACATTTCAAACAAGCGGTATGCATGCCTAACCAGGTCTTACAGACGTATGCCCATTTACATATAAAAAATCCACTTAGAACTTTGTATTCAAAACCTTCGCCTTTCCATTGCTTTGACCTCCATCAGCAACAACCAATTGGACTCTCCATATCCCATATCTGCTTCATCATCACCCATGTTAGACCTATGTTGCCCAGGTCCATGACTAACTACAATATTTCCAGCTCGTGCCTCTACACAACCCAAATTATCACCGGGTGCAAGCTTCATATAATTCAATATATCAACAAAAGCAATATCCACTAGATTATTCTGATACAAATATAGTGAATTTTCTTGGCCTTTTCTGCTACTTTATTCTCCTAGATGACGTCATGATCAAGCTCAATCTCCAACTTATGGATTAGTTGTTGCTGCAGTAGGAGTGCCACCACCTCCTCCTCCATCGGAAGTGGCCATAGTCACCCATGCCATACCCACCACTAGGACTTCCATAACATGCACCACTGCCATAGCCTCCATGTAAAGTTCTCGCTCTGACATCCTCGATGGAACGTGGAGCTCCCCGATGCACAACAGGTCCAAAAATGTCAAGAAATATGAGGGGTTCCAGTCTATGAATATCTCTTTGTCGTTATTGACATCGCCCGATGTCATGGTCTACCAATCATCATGGATGAGCACCAAGAGCATCGAGTCCTGTCTCGCATTCTCCATCTATTTTTCATGAAACACTTGCCACCCACGTTCAATTTCACCCTGTTACATGAAAAACTCATCTTAATTTCTCTTCAGCCTCCTCAAGATCCTGATTTGAACCCGACAACGCCAACACGAGAATGATTTGTAGTGCTTAATTCCTCTATCCTCAAAACGAATACCTCATACTGCGTTGCACCGTAAAAAAATAACTTGTCACCCTTGGGAGCATTTTTTCCTGGTTAGAAACTACTTTTGTCACCAGCGCATGGATTCCTCAACTTCCCTCCAAGGTATAGATGACCCACCTTCCTCATCTTCGCTTGACGACACGCTCTCTCACATCTTTGCCTCACGACTCGAATTACCCAACAACTAGGCTCTATGACCTCTAAGATGTCATGTATCTACTCGCTATAATTTGAATTGACGACATGCCCATCAGATTGCATGATCACCTCGATGCTCCACTCATCCTACATGAGTCCTCTACCTCCTTTATCGACACCTGGGAGTGCCTATCCACAACGAGAAGGCCCACACTATGTGCCCAAATACTCAATCCCATCTTATTGCCTCTGACAAGACTCCGCTTTCACGACTCTGCTCACCCAACAACCATGGCCTCCTCCTCAAGCGGCTATGATCGGCCCCTTTTTCCCTCTACGTGCGTGGACCTTCCTTCGTCTCTCACGGATCACTGCTTCGACCTAATCTCTAATACCATTTGAAGGGATCATGCCTACAAGATAGCAGTTAATGAACATAGAATGATAAATACATCACACACAAAGAGAAGAATGAAATGGGGGCAATGGTATTCTTTATTTCTCTGTGGAGAAATGGATACAAATCCAAAGAAGCTCCTCACTAGATTTTACATTTAACTAGGAAAAATCTCAAACATTTCTAGGCATATGGAAAGCTAAACGCTTGAGAAACCTCCAAATGAATGTAACGACAAGGGTATGTGTTGTCACAACCCAACATTTGCAATTTCATCTAATAAATCTCTATCGTCACCCATAAAGTAAGATAGCCACTCTCATCCAATTACATCTATCCTCACTTAATTCAATTAGATATTAATATTTACTGGTATGCATAAAATGTCTAATTAAATTTAAAAGGTACATGGATCAAATATGTAATATAAGTCTTTAATACATCTTCCACTCAATGAAACATATAAAAATAAAATTAATATATATTTTAAATAGCTATGGAATGTTGAAGTAATTTAAAGAAGGTTTTCATAGTAATGTTGTTAATTGGAATTATAAAGAAAATGTAATTAAAATTATCTTATTTAAAATTAGTCAACTATTTTAATGATGACCTTCTATTCTAACTCTTGGAATGGTTATAGGCCTATAAATTTGTTAAAAAAAAAAGAGTAAATCCAAGCAAATTCAAAGACCTAAAACATTTTAGAACCGTGATTATAAATATTTAGAAAATATCGACATATAAAAAAATAAATCTAGAAGTAAGTGCTTATAATAAAAAAGAATAAAAGCTATATGATTTTTTTAATGTGTGTTGTTTAATAATTATTCCTAAAATGGTCCAAAGAGAAAAACATATAAAAAATAAATCTAGAAGTAAGTGATTATAATAAAAAAAGAATAAAAACTACATGATTTCTTTAATGTGTTGTTTAATAATTATTCCTAAAATGATCCAGAGAGAAAAACACTGTAGAACACAAACTGAGAGAATGTGATAGCTTATCTCTGAAAATTCGCAACAAGCTTTACATCACTTTCCATTTCCTGCTTAAAGGGCCTCCTTCACCTCAATTATATATGAGAGAACAATTCCCATAATGCATGTGGGATAAATTAGTTTAAGTTTATAAAATTCCATAAGCATGTAAAACATTGGGACTTCCCGAGCGGTCACCCATCCCGGTACTACTCTAGTCTGAGCACGCTTAACTGTGAAT
>ML805599.1:9669-24860 GCA_009831015.1 Picea engelmannii
ACAGAATGCCACATTGTTCCAATATTTATTGGTGAAGTGTTATATCTTTTTCATTGCTATTGATAAACATTGACTTCGTCAACGTTTATTGCTACATTGCTCATATATATTTATCAGATAGTCTTATGAAGTACTAACCCATTGATATATAGATTGCATATATTAATTTGCTGTTGCTTTGTTCCAGGAAGGTGTTCTTCATTGGGGATTTACTTTATTGTTGGCTGTTTAGCCGGGACTATCTGTTTTGGTGGTGACTTGTGAAGGGTGAAATCTTATCCTTGTCCTTTTAGCCTTTGCCTCTTCAAAACCACAGGTCACCGGGGACGTCTCCCCTGGGCCTATCCTCCTTACAGAGAAATAACCTGCCCATCGTGGTGACATTGGGTGGGATAGGTTCCTGTTACGCCAGTTTGGCCTTCCATCTTATAGCCTTTCTTCCTAGCTACAAACTGTGCGATAACAGGGCCTGTGCACGGAAAGCGAAGGTTGTCCTTGAACCAAAGCAATTTTCGAGATACAGCCGGTGAGTAAGAATACACAAAATCTCTGTGTGAGATTGTATAGCTCACCCTTTGTAATAATTTCTTGAGCAAGAATCAAGTCCTGTTGAATTCTGGTTTTCCCATTTTGATTTTGAGTGTAAATTTTGTGTCTTGGTGCATGAGTGAATACTCTGCACAGGGGATGCTTGTATTTCTTGCTGTTCTGGTTATGTTAATTAATTGCTGGGATCATTGTTTGAGTAGCTACAGCCAAACGCTATGCCTATAGCTGTGCAGTTGTCAGATTTATTAGCTACATGCATTCACATTTGTAATAGCCCAGCACTTTCACGTCCTGTGCATATGCATCGTCAATTTTCTGCAGGAATACGATTATCAAATTAAGCATTGTTTTAACATTGTATATGCTATCATAACAGAGTTAGAGTGCTGTGTGGGCACATTCAAAATTCAAATAGCAGAGCCATTCATTCATGGTGGTGAATTCATTTCAAGAGGTTTGATTTCAGCATTGACAATTGATTGTTGAAAGTGCATAGACATCATTTGTTTGTGCAGAGGAACTGTGTCAGTGAAATGGGTGGGCTATAATTCCTTCATTTACGGATCATTAAATCTTGACATTTGAATTTTAATTGTCAGATTATAAATGGGGCTGGTGGTGACCACAAGTAACTGAATGGATAGGCTTACTTGCTGGGTTTTGGTTTGCCATCAATTGTATTTCTGAGTCCGATTGGTCTAATATTTTGGTCGTTTGCTGGAGATTAATAAAATTACCTTAGGAGTCATATCTTGGAAATAGTAGCAATGAAGATAAAAAATGGATTGAATTTCAGGTTTCTTTCAGAAAATGAAGTTTTATGCATCATTTTTGAAAAGTTTGTTTGTGGTCATCATGGTTAGATGATAAATCATTACTTGTATTACGTGTATTCAAGCTTGCTAAATGGTACAATATGCTTTTTTTCTACCTTTCTGTAAGGTTTGTTTCTCCTAATTTCAGTTTTTCTACTGTCGTTTCTCTTATTGATCTGATATGAAATTTGTAACTTAATGCATTATGTTTGGAATCAGGACAACCCAAAGGCCTGTTCCTCTTGTGCACTGCCTTTATTATTCAGGAGAGTTATATGAAATCTGCGAGAAAGAAATATTTTTACCCAAGGGAGTAAAAGCAGCAAAAGATGCACACAATCTGAAAAGTTGCAGCAGGGTGGCAAGTGTTGGTGGAAAATCTACAGGAGCACCAAGTCGTATGGCAGTTGTTCAAGGTCGAGCTTCTGAGAAAGGTGGTGGCAATCAAACACAAAAATTTTCTGGAGCTCAGCTAGGAGGGCATGCAGCATATAGTGGTGGGCCTCAGCGTTCAAATGCTGGAGGTTGGAAATCAGAGACTTCCCAATTATATTTACTAGTCAACAAGCTATCAAAGAAGGGTTGGCTACCTGTATGCTTATCTGAGTAAACCTTCTTAATACACTTATGTTCTTTTTTCACTTTTCAGCTCTTTCTCTTGTTATTCTATATGATGTTTAGTAAATGGCAATCACAATAATTCACAAGAAAGAAACATTTGGTACGTCATGAAAAGACACTGTTATACGTCATATTTATTTGTATTTGCTTCTTTTGCTTGTGAAGACTTTCAGTAAGATTTTGAGACAATAATGAGTGCTGATGTATAACTTTTAGGTAGTGGTTTTTTGCTTTTCAAAGAACCGTTGTGACCAGTCAGCAGACAGCTTAACTGGTACGGATCTTACGAGCCGATCAGAAAAGAGTGAGATACGTGTTTTCTGCGACAAGGCATTTTCCCGTTTGAAGGGATCTGATCGACAGCTTCCTCAGGTAAATGAAGATTTCGATCTCGAGTGCTTGCAGCTATTAATGTTACTTGGCATGCCTCCCATTGGCTTCAATATTTAATACTTATACTTTAAGGTAATCACACAGTTTTTAAAAGAATCCTTTGGGTGTTGGATTTCATGTAGGTTGTAAGAGTACAAGATTTGTTAAGGAGAGGAATTGGTGTACACCATGCTGGTCTTCTGCCTATTGTAAAGGAAGTTGTTGAGATGCTCTTTTGTCGTGGTGTCATTAAGGTTGTTTGCAAACTATATGCCTTTGTTTGTTTTATTTCATGATCTCTTGTAATCAGTTGAAAATGATGCGAATTTCTAATATGATATCATGTACCTTTTTTCTTTTCGCTGAATTTTTGAAGGGCTAGCGTATTTCAGTGACAACTTGGGTCAAGCTGTCATTCCCTTGTGTGTGTGCTTCAAACTGAGATTTCCATTTTTTTAATGGCGAATTCTTTTGGTAATTGTCAATCTAGATCGCCTCACAAAAAAGGCACACTGTTTAACTTTGTACTAGTTCACGATTTTAAAAATTCTGTCTTCATGGAAATAAAATTGAAGTTTCTTAGTGTAGATTTTTTGTTGAAGTTAGATTAGCAACCTGTTGGAGACATCAAACTTTACATATTCACTTTGCTTTTTACCATAATCATGAAAACCAATTTTGGAGTAGATCAATATAAGATCCACTTTTTTCCAGTTATAGTTGATAAACAACATATTGACTTCCTGGAATCTTCATTTTGAAGGTCTAAGAGAGAACTGTAAACAAGTGCAAGCTCCAGAATTTAGTAAGGCTAAATCAATGCTAAACTTAGCTGAATTTGAGCTTTACAAATAAATAAAATTATGAAAATGGTTAAAATATTAGAAATGGGCTAGCTGAATTTGAGCTTTACAAATAAATAAAATTGTGAAAATGGTTAAAATATTAGAAATGAGCCATGTTTGTAATACTTAAATGAGATGAATAAGTACTTACCTTAGTGTCGCCATTGAATCCTCATTACTATTCTATGGCCAGCTGAGAAATCTAGTTAGCAACCTTAGATTTCTTCTACTTACCATACATGTTACCTCTTCAGAACGTTCAGGAAGGGTGCTGACCTTTTCCCAAGGTGAGTTTGAGAGCATCTAAGGTAATCTTGACTAGCAAGGAGCATAAAACTCCCTATCTTAGTACTATTTTCTGACAGTTATTTAGACATTTCACTCTCGTCTCTCTGAATAGCTTTCTTCAATGCAGAATATGGTATGGATGCCGACATCTATATCTCAATTTCCAAATTTATATAGCAGGTTATACATTTTCTTTAATATTCTCCTTCAAATTATAAATCCTCATTTTCTTAGATGACGAGGATTCAACAACCATTCTTTTGAAAAACACGGTTCTTTATTAAACTTTTTCTTGACCTCAATGTCTAAGTCTTAAGATGCCTGACTAATATACCTTGGACAGGAAGGGCATAAACCTACCGGTTGTTTCTAATAGCTCTATCATTATGTGGCAGAAGAAAACCAAAGCTGCTCTCTGCTTCTATTCCAGGTTGCAAAGTTCACTGATAATCCCTTTAGGCTGCAAAGAATCTTAAAATAATTTGTCATAGTGACTTTCAGAAACAACTGAGGAATGTTACTTATGGACTAATATTTTGTAATGTCCCTTTCCAAATGATCACGACAAGAGATTGATGTAATAGCCTAAGTGATTCCCGTAGGCATTAGTGGAAAAAAAAGGGAATTAATTAATTATTTGATGTCATCAAGATGAAAAACAATCTTTTTAAAAAGTGAAATTGAGTAATTATAAAAAGGTGTTTTAAGTGACTTTGAGCTGATAAAGTCACTTTACTTTATTACAAGGGTAAAAGGGTTAGAAAAGGGCCTGTTATCCCCTAGCCTAGGGATAACTAAGGAGATATATCTTGAGGTCCACAGGTTATAGACATGGAGTACCTAGAGCTAGACGACTTGAGCATGGCCCCGGAGGGCCCCTCTTTTCTTCAGTTCAGTCCATTCATCACCAACAACAATATCCATCCCACCAGCCTTGTCTTGAAGTAGCGGTGGGTCTTGCTCCATGAGGTAGTGAGTCCGGGTATCATGGTATGTATCACTTTGATTTTTGAAGCACTTGAATATGTTGTATTGAATCCTTCTTCATTTCATGATGTTTGCTTGGAAATTATGCTCTTTGCTCGTTTATACCTAAAAGGGTGACACGGTGCCCTAGTAAGTTGGTTTCCCTTTAGAATGTGTTGCTAATGGGTGGGTCTGTGAAAAGTCATCGTCCGTTCCCTCCATACTTACCACTTTCCATCTTTATTCCTTCCATCTCCCCTATCCTTGTTTGGGCATTGGGATTGGCTACGCTAAAAGAAATAAAGCTAAGAATAAAAGGCAATGAATGGGCTAGGAAACAATTGCATTTATGACAAGGTGCAACTCACCCTCTACAAAGGCACCCTCAGGTAAGACTTTACATTTCCATGTTATTATATACACCTTGTTATCACGCAATTTGTACTTGCCCAAAGCCAAAGTCAACTGGATATTGAATTGGCATAACAAGGAGGATGACCTATCACTGTCACCTTAATAGGAAACCTCTTTTTCTTTAGGAGTATGTCACAGTACCCCAGGTGAGACGTCCCCAGTGACCTGAGGGTTTGAGAAGGCTAAGGTAAAAGCTATAAGAAAGTCGCACCCATATCACAGGTCACCCAGATCAAAAGTTCCAAAGTTTTACTGAGATGAAGCAAAAGATAAATTAGGTGTACCTGCCCAGAACAAGACAACAAATAGAAAAGAAATGCAATTTGCAAGTACCATATGATGTCAATGCTTCATAAAACCATAAACTTCTGAAAGATAAACAAGCTGATATAGAACTGAAGCAATGTAAATATTTACAACAACAATGAATATTTAGCAACAACCACAACAATTATGCCTCAACAATGCTTAAGAATGACAATAAACAATAGCCTTAGGATGACATATTGATAACTGTTGTCAGAAGCAATTATGGTAATGTATAATCAGCTTTCAATCTTGCTTTTAGGATGAATTTGCTGCTGTTATGGATGGCTGTAGCAATCTTTTGCAACATTAGCAAATTAGTTAGTGAGTAAGTCTAGTTTAAAGTTAGCAGGAGTGAGTAGAAGTCTTAGGAAAGATAGTTTAAGAGTTGTTTGGTCAATCAATCACTTATGAGGAGTGGATTAGTGCTTTTTAGGGTAATGGAGTCAAGGTTAGCAACAGCAATTCTTAGTGGAAAACAACAATGATAATAGATAATATAAAGGGATGGTTGAGATGATTGAGGTGTTAGTACCCTAAGGCCTCAATGTCTAAACCCTAGAAGGAATGATTGCTAGAAAGTAAGTAACCTTAGGCCCTAGCGATTTCCTTATTCCTTAGATTAAATTTGAAGTAAAATGTATGAAGCAAATGAAGTAATGCTACTAGAGTGCTACAATGGTAGGGCTCTAGTGTATACTTCAAAATAAGTGTTCTCTTTTCAAGTAGGTGGAAAATTATAAGGAAAAAGATAGTAACATATGTTTTTCCCCTAGGGTTTCAAACTAACATTTTCATAATCTTTGATATGAACAAGCAAATTCACCATAACCATTCAAAATAAAATGAAGAATTGCGGATTTACTTACTTCATCAAAAATAATCTAGCAACAAACCCTAGTTGAAGACTTTCCACCATGAAAAATGCCAAAATGCACCAAGATTAGCCTCTCCAAGAAGTTGCGCAACACTTGATTTCAGGCAATAACCCTTAAAGAGGGCCGAATTTCAGAACTCACACTTGTGAGTGAAAGATGATGAAAAAATGAGAGTTTTATCTCTCTATTTATACAATATCAATGACCTCTAATTAAAGTTTAGGTTAGAAAAGGCCGACATGGCCAAATTAAATAAAAAAGCCAGTTTTTACATAAATTCAAAGAATTAAACCCTAAAATGTCTAATAGAAGTGACGTCATGCCCTCCTAGGGTGATGTTGGGCCTCATAAGTAGGACGTCAGACTCCATGAGCAAAACATTAGGCCTTCCAAGGCCTCCGGATGATGCCACACATGCCACCTGTTATCCCATAGCCTAGGGATAACTAAGGAGATTATGTCTCGAGGTCCACAGGTCCTAGACATGGAGTATTGAGAACCATATTGACTTGAGCCTGGCCCTGGAGGGCCCATCCTTCTTCTTCTTCAACGCCTCCACCTTGTCAGCAACAACATCATCCATCCCATCGACCTGGTGCTTCAGTAGCAGTGGGTCTTGCTCCATGAGGTAATGAGTCTGGGTATCATGGTATGTGTCACTCTGATTCTCAAAACATTTGAATATGTGCATTTAATTCTTTTTACTTCTAACGTTTGCTTGGACCTTATGCCTTTCCACTTGTCCACACCTGGGGGGAATGATAGGATGCCCTAGTAAGCTAGTTCCCATAGGGTTTGAGTTGCCACTGCGGGGGTTTCATGAAAGGTCATCGTCCTTTCCCACCATACTTACCACTTTTCATTTTTTTCCCTCTCATCCATCCCATACATTGGTCCGAGCATTGGGTTTGCGAAGCTAGCAAAGGGTTGTACCTTACCTTGTGGTAAGAAGGGGCTAAAGACCAAGAGGGTAAAAGTAGCTGGCAAAAGATAAAAGACAAAAGAATGAAACCTTCAGATGCTTCGCCCAGGGAACCCCGAGAAAGTAATAAAAGGCTTCTCAGCAAGAAACAAAGGGACCCGTAAAAAAATAATAAAATCAAGACCTAGTTGGAGGATAGGGGGTCTCATTACGAGCCAACCTATTAGGTCCATGGGCATGTAGCGGTATGATACTACCATTCAGCTTGTCACCACATGTAGCGGTATGATACTACCATTCAACTTGTCACCACGCTAGGGTAGTGGCTCTTGGTGGCATAGCCAAGAGAAAGGGGGTCTCATCACGAGCCAACCTTATCATATCCGTGAAATGCTTGTGGGTAACATTGTCACCACTGGTCACCACGCTAGGGCAGTGTCCCCTAACTAGTCTCTTGAAAGAAATAACAATAAGATAAAAAGATAAAAGGCATCAATGGGCTTGGAAACACTTGCATCCATGACAAGGTGCAACTCACCCTCTTCAGAGGCACCCACAGGTAAGCCATGCATTCCCCTATCATCACTGCACCCATTGCTCAGACATCCCTTACCACCTTACCCACTTACATGGCCTGGATTTGTCTTCACCCGAAAACAATCCACATCGAATGAGAAGTAGCCCAATAGGACATCCTAGCGTCCCCTCCAAACTTGGCTTGTATAATAGCATATCGTCTTTGAGCACTTGTCTGGGAAAGGGGGTTTCATGCACATGTTTAAATAACTTAATTATTAGATTTGATTGCCATTTCTATGATTCCTGTGACTTATAAGCCCACGGAGGGTGTACTTGTTGTTGTTGGAGGGCCATACCCGAGGGACATGTACACATGGGGATATGATTAGTTTGGACCTCCATAGGGCTAAAAGCCCACTAGATGGATGCTGAGACCCCAGCCAGGGGCAAAGACGGATCAGAGGTTTGCACCAGAGAGAGAGGAGGATGTTCCACCAGAGATAGCTCGACAGGGCTGGACCCAGGGGGTCTTCTCACTATGGTGTAGGCCGTGGAAGGCCCATGACGTCACCCAGGTGACCCATGATGTCACCCAACATTTTGGACACTTTGGAGGCAGTTGTGTGCCAAGTGGCATGTGTGGTTTGATCCAGAGGCCCAAGGAGGCCCAACGTTTTGCTCCTGGAGGCCAACATTGCCCTAAGAAGGCCTAACATCACCCTAAAAGGGCATGGCGTCATCTTCACAGCTTGATTTAGGGTTTTATTATGACATTTAATGTAAAAACTGGATTTTACATGTAATTGACCATGTCAGCCTTTTTGACCTAATTCTGGTCATTGATATTTTATAAATAAGGGTTTTAGCCTTTGTATTATTCATCATCTTTCACTCACACTTAGTGAGGTCTGAAATTTGTGCCCTATCTAGGGTTACTTGGCTGAAATTTTAGGCGCACTTGTTGAAGGAGGCTAAATTTGCAGTATTTTTGGCAATTTCCTTGTGGAAGTGTTCAACTAGGGTTTTGCTTGATGATTCTTGATGTATGTAAGTAAAATTTCTGCAGTTCTTCTTATTTGAATGGTTATGGTTATGTTTATCTTGCATTTACATTAAGATTATGAAATTACTTGTTTAAAACCCTAGGAAGTCTAGCACATGTTATTGTCGTAGCTCTAAAAGCCTTCACCTACTAGATTTTTCCAAGAAGCCGATTTTCTTGAAGCCTTTGCTAGTGCCTTGCCTTTGCAACACCCTAGTATTTATTGCTTCATCTTAGCTGTCATTTGCTTCATCATTGAGTTAAAGAGGGAGGAAAAGGAAAATTTGCTAATTTGCTAAGGCCTAGGGTTACCTACACCTTAGTAGCAATTTTCCCCTAGGGTTTGGTAGTTGAAGCCTTGGCTTACCAACACTTCAAATACTAATCTCTCTTGTGTTTGGCTCTCCTATTATCATTTTCCTTCAACATTCGCTGCCACCTAATTGACTCCATTTACCCTAAAGGCACTAATCTAAAACTTCTTATTGAGTGGTTGACCAAAGCAACCATCAAAACCTACACTTTAAGCTTTCCACTAACTACTTCTAACATTAGAATAGCCTAACCTACCAACATTATTGTTGCTCTTACTAAAGTAAGCTACAACCATACTTTGCAGCATAAAAAACTTCTAAAAGCAATTGAAAAGGTTGATTAATGCATTGGCTTGTTTGCTTTCGATAAATGCTAGTATTATGGTGTTGATGATTGATTATTCTTAGTAATTTTGAAGTTGTTTCAAGGCACTTACTGTGAAGTATTGTCTCTTAAATATTGCTGTGATAATTTTCTGTTTACTTCATCATTATCAGCCCATTGCTTTTATTGAGAAAGTTTGTGGTTTTATGAAGTGCTAACAAGCAAGTTGTACTTGCAAAATATATAGTTTCTTGTTGCTTCGTTCCGGGCTTGTACACCTTGATATTTCATCACTTGATTGGTTATAACCCCGAGACTTTCTGATCAATGGTGACTTGTGAGAGGGGACCTTTCAATATCCATCTTGACCTTGCCTTCTCAAACCCCCAGGTCATCGGGGACGTCTCCCCTGGGCCTTCAACCCTAAAGGGAAAGAGGAATCATATTGAGGTGACAGTGATAGGATAACCTCAAGTTACGCCAATTTCCTCTCCATTACCCTTTCCTTTGATCAAAGTACAAATTGTGCGATAACACCACCTAGCACATAACTGCCTCCATCATGTCCATTTGACGCTGGGTGACGTCTAGGATCTCAAGGGTGATGTCATGGGCCTCCCAAGGCCAACGTTCAGGGGGGAGAGCAAGATCCCCCTAGGTCCAGGTTTGCCAAAGTGTCTCTAGTGGAATGTCCTTCTTTTTCTCTGGTGCAAACCTCCGGTGTCTCTTTGCTCTTGGTTGGGGTCACAACATCCATCTGGTGGGATTTTTAGCCCCATGGAGGTCTGAGCTAATCATCTCCCCATATGTACCTGTCCATCGAGCATGGTCCTGCAACAACAACAAGTACGCCCTCCATGGGCTCATAAGTCACAGGGATCATAGCAATGTCAATCACGTCTAATAATCAAATTACCCAAACATGTGCATCAAACCCCCTTTTACCCAGACAAATGCTCAAAGACGTTATGCAATTTAACAAGCCAGGTTTGGATAGGGTCTCATGATGTCCTATTGGGCTAATCCTCCTCAAGTTTGGGGTGTTTCCCAGGTGAAGACCAATGTAGGTCATGTAGGTGTATGAAATGGTGTAGGGAATGTTTGGGCAAGGGGTGCAGTGATAACAGGGAAATGTAGGTGCCTCTGTAGAGGGCGAGTTGCACCTTGTCATAGATGCCATTGTTTCCTAGCCCATTCAATGCCTCTTATTCTTTGTCTTATTGCTTTTTTTTTTCAAGAGAATAGCTCGAGGACACTGTCCCGGCGTGGCGACCAGTGGTGACAACGTTACCACAAGCACTTCACAGAAATGAGAAGGCTGGCTCGTGATGAGACCCCCTTTCTCATGGCTATGCCACCAAGAGCCACTACCCCGGTTTGGTGACTAGATGGATGGTAGTGTCATACCGCTACCTGCCCATGGACCTAATAGGCCAACTCATGATGAGACCTCCTATCCACCAACTAGATCTTGAGTTTTATTTTATTTTACGGGTCCCCTTTTCTTGCTGAGAAGCCATTTATTACTTTTTCAGGAATCCCTGGGCGAAACATATCAAGGTTTCATTTTGGCTTTTAACTTTTGCCAGCTACTTTTACCCTCTAGGCCTTTAGCCCCTTCTTCCCACAAGGCAAGGTACAACCCTTACTAGCTTGGCAAACCCAATGCCCGAACCAAGGTAGGGGAAGATGGGAGGGACAATGATGAAAAGTGGTAAGTATGGAAGGAATGGACGATGACCTTTTATAGACCCACCTACTGACAACTCATCCCTAAGGGAACCAACTTAGTAGGGCACTCTGTCATCGCCCCTAGGTATGAACAAGTTAAAGAGCATAATTTCCAAGCAAATGTCAAGAAACAAAAGAGAGTTCAGTGCACATATTCAAATGCTTCAAAAATCAGAGTGACACATACCATGATACCTAGACTCATTACCTCATGGAGCAGGACCCACTACTACTTCAGAATCAGGCCGATGGGATGGATGCTGCTGCTTTTGATAGATAGGACGCACTGAAGAAAAGATGGGCCCTTCGGGGCCAAGCTCAAGTCATATGGCTCTTGGTACTCCATGTCCAGGACATGTGGGCCGCGAGACATAATCTCCTTAGTTATCCCTAGTATAGGGGATAACACACCCCATGCCCAAATACTTACCCTATGCCACCTCATACACTGACATGACTTTGATTGGATCCCACCTGGGAAACACCCCAAACCTAAGAGAGGTTAGCCCAATAGGATACCCTGAGACCTTCTCCAAACCTAACTTGTCAAGTTTCATAATGTCTTTGAGCATTTGTCTGGGTTAAGGGGGGTTTGATGCACATGTTTGGGTAATTTAATTATTGGATGTGTTTTACATGCTATGACCCCTGTGACTTATGAACCCCTAGAGGGTGTACTTGTTGTTGCTGCAGGACTCTGCTTGGTGGACAAGTAAACATGAGGTAATGATTAGCTCAAACCTTCATGGGTGCTTAAAGGCCACAAATGGATGCTGCAACCCCAACCAAGGGTAAGAAGAGATTGAAGATTTGCACCGGGAAAAAGAAGGACGTTACCTTTGGAGGCACCCTGGCAGACCTAGACCCAAGGGGACCTTTCTCTTCCACATGGACGTTGGCCCTTGAGGGCCTTGGACATCACCATCATGACCCTAGACTTCATCCAGAGCTAGGGTTTTCATTTTGGAGGCATTTATGATCCCGGTGGCATGCGTGGGCATCATCTGGGGCCTGTGGAGGCCAAGCGCCCTATATTTTAGGCTCAACGTTCCACCTTTAGGCCTCAACGTCACCCTAGAAGGGCATGACATCGCCCTTGGAAGTGTCTTTAGATGTTAATTAATTTTTATTATGTGAAAATTGAATTTTATTGTAAATTGGCTAGGTCGGACTTAATTTTGACCTAAAATTAATTAAAGGTCAAAGTTTTGTATAAATAGACATAAAGTATATTCATTTTTATCATCATATCTCATCACACATAAATGGTGGTCTGAAATTTTCGCCCTCTTTAAGGGTTATTGGCTGAAATAACTAGTGCGCACCTCTTGGAAGAGCTTTATGGTGTATTTTGGCATTTTTCATGGTGGAATGATCTTCAACTAGGGTTTGACTCTAAGTTGCAGGAAACAGTACCCCGCCAAAACAAAGCGAAACGTCGATACGGGTACGGTATGGCCAGGAAACACCGCCGGTTGTACCATATGGCGTTTCTCGATTTGGAAATGTCGTACGGTATGGCCGCCGACGTTTCTTGACCCGTACGACCGACGTTTCAGGCGTCTTTGAGGCGAAATAAGAAAAAAAAAGGGGGCCGTGGGCCCCCAAACAGTTAATTATATATATATTTTTGCATTTTCTATGTTTTTCTTGCATCATTATTGCATTTTTTTGCATCCTTGTGTTTTTCTTGCAATATAATATTTTATTTATAAAAAACTATATATATATATATATATATATATATATCTATATATATATATTTTATTTATTTATTTTCTTATTTTTTTATATACGACGTTTCCCCCGGCAATTCCCCCGACATTTCCATTTTTTTAGGGTATGTTTCTTACTGTCCTTGTTTCGGAAACTTAGAAACGATTCTCTGTTTCGTGCAGCTTAGGTTTGACTTGATTATTCTTGGTGAAGTGGAAAATCTAAATTTTTATTCATGCTATGAATGCTTGTGGAAAACTTTACTTGTTTCATGTCTAAGATTATGAAATTGCTTGTTTAAACCCTAGGGGAGAAACAACAAATGCTTCTTTCTCTCTATAACTATTCTACTAGCTTGATCTTGCCAATTTTACATTTTCTTGAGAGTGATTATTAGAGCCCTAAAGTGGTAGCTCTCTAGTAATCTCATTCTTATCACCAACTAAATTGTTTTTCAAAAAAAGCTAAGGAAGGAAGGTACAGTAGGGCCTAGAAGTGCCTACTCTCTAGCAAAACCTCCCTTATAAGGGGCAAATGCTTGAGGCCTTGAAGTGCCAACACCTCTTGCATTTACTTCTTCCCTTAGCTAAGCATTATCATTATTATATTTCCCAAGTAATATTGTTATTGTTATTGACTCCATAAGCCCTAAATGGCACTGATTTTTACAGTCTTGTGGATGAATGAGACCAAACAAACCTGCAACACATCTTCTTGAAACTTTCACTAACACCAAAAACCATATTACCGCTGCTATAATTGCTGTTACAGCCCCATTTAGCAGCCTTTATCAGCATAATAACCCCTAAAACTAACCCATAAATTTGCATTTGCCTAGGTTCTATCATCCTAAGGTTTTAGTCCTCCTTTTTCTAGTGTTATAGATGCAAATTTATGAAGTTGTTTGAGGCTGTTGCTGCTGTTGTAACTACTGTTACAACCATCATTGCAGCCCCTTAACACCCCTCAAACTATCCATAAAACAACTAAACATTTGTACTAAGCAAACTATAATCATTAGATGTTGAAGTAGTTGTCTTATTGCTTTATTATAATACTTTTTTGAAGTGGTTTCTATTGCTGTCATCATCATCAATTAATGTTGTTATAAGTGTTTGGACAACCATTTAAGTCATTTATTGACTTGCTTTTAATCTTGAAATTGTGAGTGACAAAATACTATCAAATTGCAAAGTCTTTATATCATTCTTGTGATCATAACTTGCAATTTCCGGAAACATTGCTGCTACTATAATTTTATCTTTGCTTGTCTTTAGTAGCACATATCTCTATTATTGAAGTCAGTAAATTGAAACGTCGATATCATTGATTGCTGCTAACGTTTGTTGTTTCATTGGTAAAGGGCAAGTATCATTCATCTTGAATTTCTCCTTAACCCCAGACAATACCAAGTGACTTCTTCCTTTGGAGTAACCTAGAGAGAGGGGTGGGTTCTACCTTTGTCTTATCTCCCTTTTGGGACGTCTCCCTTGGAGTGGGTTTCTTCTCCTCCTAAATAGAAAAGGTATCTTATTGGGGTGACAATGATAGGACTACCTCCGTGTTACATCAATCTAGGCCTACTTGATGTTGATGACTGCAGCTATGTGGGACATTCTCCATCTTACAAACCTGTGCGATGTGGATCATTGGGGCCATGTGAGTCTTTCTACAACTTACAAACCTTAGAGAAAGGCCCTAAGAAGGTTATGTGGTTCCTACCTGAGACAGAGCTCGAACGTAGAGGTGACCTCCTCCGTTCAAAGAGTTGAGAAGAACTCCAGATGATTATCCAGTGGGAAAGGCGATCTGTTGAGTTAGACGTGCCTGTGGCTGAGCACAAGGTGAATGTGTGAAATCCCAAAGTGCTGGGTGCATCGTCATGAGAATTGAAATGAAGATGATGTATTAGCCTCCTCTGAGCAGCAGAGTTGACGAAAAACTCCAGATGATTCTCCTGTGTGAGGCAGTGGGAAAGAAGATCTGTAGAGTGGACGTGCCTGTGGACAAGCACATGTGAATGTGTGAAGATCTGGTTCTTCTATGTAATGCAGTGAGCCAGAGATATGGACATCCCTGTGGATGTGCCCCTAGTGGATGAGCACTAGTGGGTGTATCAGATCCCTTGCTATATTGTTCAAGAGTCAGACCGACCTGTAACCCTAATTGTAATGTAAAGGGTACAGGTCGGCCCCACCTTAATGTGACTGGTAATTAATATAAAAGATAATTAATCTGGTTAATATTAATTATATTATATGCTAGTGAGGTCGGCCTTGTTGTGCCAATAGACACTTCTGTTGACATGTTCAGTTTAGTATAAGTAAAGATAAATTCCCCATTGAGGAATCATATCTTTCACATGAGTTTGGAAATTTCAGCAAGTACATCTTCTTGGGAAAAGTGCGCACCTCTCTTGGGTGCTAGTCTTCTAGGGTTTGAGCACCCTCTTGTGTGCTAGGTCTTATTGGTGGTAAAGGTATTTCTCTTGAAGAATATAGCAAAGGATTTGAGTGGGTTTTCTTCCCTTGTTGAGAAGGGTTTGTGCAACTCATTGAAGGAGCTGTT
>ML805599.1:176631-187450 GCA_009831015.1 Picea engelmannii
TAGATTTATGTTTTGAAGCTAGCCGTTTTGCCAAGGATTTTTAAGGAAAGAGGGAGGAGCATGAGGCCTTGCTTAAGCAACACCAGAATGAGCCTCCTCCCCTTAGGGTTTTGACTCTAGGGCCCTGCCATTGCAGCACCATATAGCCTAACTCTCTTGTCCTTAGATTTAGATTCTCCTGAGACCTAGCCTTTCTTTCTTGACTCCATAATACCCCAAGGCACTAGTCTAACTCTCCAACGTTGAGCTTCTTGTGCCAAAACAACACTTTCAAACTTCTTAAATTTGAAACCCTAACTAACCCTAACGTCTAACTAAACCCTAATTTGATGATGACGTCATGCCTAGTTTGAACCTTTGGTTGATTAAAAACGTTGTGGCTTAGTCATCTGATAATAGACATTGATGCGTTGATAATTTTCATTGGCCTATTTGCAAAACGTTGAGCTCGTTGTCTATAGAACTAACCCTAGAACAAGGCTGACGTCACCTCTAGTAAGCTTGACGCAGCAATCTTGTCTTGAATGAGCATTTAATGATATTTTATGCATGGTGTTAAATTCAAAATTTGATTATGTACATTGAATGTTATATCATTTCCAGTGTTTATTGAGAAGTAATATTATAAGCCATAGTCATTTTTGCAATCATTGACTTAGTCAATAATTACTATTATTTATGCTCATTAAATGTTGATAGTCATTAATTTATGAAGTGTTAACCACTGCTTGCATGCATTAGTTTTATTGCTGCCTTGTTTCGCAAACAGGTGCCCCTTCTGTGGTTTATCTTCCTCTTGACTATCTTCTTGGCGGTAATCTGTGAAAGGGAAAACTTACCTTGATCCTTTAAAACTTCGCCTTTCAAAACCCCATATTGCCAGGGACGTCTCCCTTGGGTTTAGCCACCCTAAATAGAAAGAGCCCCCCATCGAGGTGACAGTGGGTGGGGAAGCTCCTGTTACGCCAGTCTCATCCTTACCTTTCAGCTACCTGACCTAGACTACAAACTGAGTGATAACACAGCTCAAGGATGAAAATCAGCAGTTGCATATTCATCATGACAGCAAGGAGGACAGTGCAAAAAGTTTTCAAGTGCGTGCAAAATCCTTGCCCTTATATTTTGCCTCATTTTAAGAGAAAATTATAAGCAAATTATCAATAGTAGGAATGGAGAACTCTCTTACCAATCAGATGAGGAAATCATGGAGGATAAAGAACATGTTTTAGATCCAAAGGTGCAACCCTTAAGTCATCTTGAATGTCAAATCTCAGATGCAAGCTCAGAGTCAGTAGCATATGATGAATTGGTCCATTTTGATTCTATACCATTATGCTCCAATTCATTTCAGATTTTGAAAGGAAATTTTGATCACATTATGAATGATGAATACAGGAAAGATTATAAAGTTTCATTAGAGCCAATGCAGCAGCTACCTCATTTGCTTCAAGATCCAATAGCAGAGGTATTGGTTGACATATGCGGACAGAGTCCTATTTCATTTGCTAGTCATGGGTTGAAAAACATTTATGATTTTGATATAATCAGACAGTTAGCTTCATCGTTGTGTTCAGCAGAAGTATCATTTCAAAGCCCATCCGAAAAGTTGCAGCCATGTCAGGAAGTGCATGAGGATGTAAATGTTGATATTATGGTAGCTGTGGGAGGCATTTACCTCCACATGTAAACCTGACAAGAATAGAATATTCCGGGAAGCAAGAAGAAACCCTAATGAGTTGGCTAATAACCCTAGAAGACATGTCGGCTCAAGAGGATAATTTGTATTAGGTTATTAGCCTCCAAGAGAAAAAGTCAGCCAGAAGAAACAATATATACTGAGTAAATAGGTACCCAGAATGAGAAGTCGGACCAGGCAATTAGCCAAAATCAGTATAAATACAGGAGGCCAGTCTTCATTCTGGCAGGCATTCTCAGAACTATAGAGCTCACTTGTGCGCACTGCAGTTAGCCAGTTTGTGCGCAAGTCTGGAGGAGAGTTGTTGTTGCAGCTGCTGCAACTAGCAGATTACGTTTTGGCTTGGACTATCTCTTCGTTATGGTTTGGACTATCTCATCAGCTCTTGTTTGGTGCGTTATCCTTGGAGAAAGGTGCGCTACCCTTTGTTTGGCTATCTAGCCTAAGGTTTGCTTCCGGAGTGATTCTCTGTCAAGGTTAAGGTGCTCGGAGGGTGGCTTCGACCTATGGTTGGGTGACAATAGTGATATTGTCTATGGTAAAATGAGCACATCCATCGTATTCTAACAAGTTATGGGCCCACACCTCCCTCATTCAGTCTAACCACTGGAAGGGAGCATAGCCATAAGGATATTAAGCTCGTTGAAGAACTTTCGCTAGGGTTTCTAGCAGGAGCAGTCACCAAAGCACTGCAACTAGGGTTACTAGTAGGTGCAGTTGCAGAAACCCTAACCCTCTCGTTGAGGCACCTTAAGTGAAGGGATTGACCTAATTTCCGGATAGACCAATGCGTCCTAGTCTAGTGCATCTCCTGGTACTCTCAGCAAGCCAAGACGTCAAGTTTGAGTTTTTGGTCAAATCTACGGTTGACCAAGTCAAAGCAGCCATGACTTACTCTATGAAGTCAGAAAACAAGTTAGATGGGGCTTCTAACTTCAAAGCGTGGAAGACAAGGATTAACCTCATCCTTGCCAAGAATAAAGTGTTGGATATCGTGAAAGGAAAGATCGTGGAACCAGAGTTTGAAGAAGGAAAAGAGAAGGAACCGCAGAATGTTGCAGTTATGGAGAAGTTCAAAGACGGTGATATCAATGCCATGAGTATCATAGTGGACTCTATAAAAGACCACTTGATACCCTACATCTCCCATCTTGAATCATTGAAGAAGATGTACGATGCCCTAACAAACCTCTTCTCAGTCAGAAACATTGGACAAGTAATGAGTCTGAAGAATGAGCTCCGTGACATGAAGATGAATGATGATGACAGCATAACATCATACTTTGTGAAAATCTCTCAGTTAAGAGATCAACTACAAGATATTGAAGAGATCATTTCAGAGAAGGAATTGGTAAACATAGTACTCAATGGTCTTCCCAAAACGTGGGATGCATTTGCCGCAAGTATGAACACAATGAAGGAGTATCCTACATTTGAAGAACTTTGGACTTGCTGTGCTCAAGAAGAATCAAGGATCAGTGCAAAAGAGAAACCCCAAAAGAAGTACGATGATCAAGCCTTCCCAGCAAGATTCAAGAACTTCAGGAACAAAAGGAAGTTTGGCTCAAGGAAGAAGCCAAATCAAGAAAAAGATATGTCAGAAATACAATGCTTCAACTGTCGAAAGTATGGTCACTACAAGAATCATTGTCCCGAGCTAAAGAAAATGAAGGAGACACACGAAGCATCAGTTGTCGAAGAAAAGGAACCTACAAAGAAGACCAAGAAGGACAAAATAGACTTCTTCTAAGACAAGGTAACAATACTCTTCATAGTTCTTGTATATACCATATCTTTTGTACATATCTTGCATATCCATTTCTTAGAAGATAACATGTTCAAAGAAAAACTATACCTATGGAAGAACAACAAGATAAGGATTGTTATCATTATGACTACAAGTCAGACAATACACATGAAAGGATGAAGTACATCAAACAATTCATGTGGAAGCTATTACATAAGTAATAGCTGCGAGATAAGCCGAGATCAGAACCAATCTTGAAGAAACCTAGAAGAAGTAAAGACAGAAAGAAGTCAGCAATCAAGAGGAAATTGGAGAAAGACTTATGACACCTTGCAGAAGGCAATAAGGATGCAGACGGAAGCATGGATTATGTTAGATGGAGGGAGTTGATTATATACTCCCAAAAGAAAAACATGCACTCATACATGAAGCAAGGATTAGGAGGGAGCTAATCCTATGATCCATTGAAGATGATGAAGTATATATCCATGGTAGCAACCATGAAAAGCAGTATCTGTTCAGTTTGATTTTAGAATAAGTCTTGAAGCCTCAAAGTATCCCTGGTTGTCCATCCATATCCATGATCCTATGATGAAAGGAAAAAGGTAGAATCTTCAAGGCATGAAATCCATAGAAAACTCCATGAACTCAAGAGCTAAAGAGAAACATGAGGAAGAACATGAAGATCCCAAGAAAGAAAGAAAAGACAGAACAACTAATCAGTGCATCAAGAATCACAAGACTACCAGCCTGACATGAACTCATTAAAAGCAATCAAGCAGAGGAATTGAAAGTTGTGACGTAGAACAATGTATGGAAAACTTATGAATGAAAGCATTGCGAGATCTAGAACTAGAGGTTCTCCCAGATGGAGGGAGAAGACTATGATGATTGTTCGTTCTAGTAAACCAGACATACCTCTGCTCTCCTCAATAGAGTAATCAAACAAAGAAGTGTATAGCAACCTCAAGGTTTTGAGGTATACCAGAAGGAGATGCTTCTATGCAGATGGAAGAAGACAACTTGGTAGAGAGCCTCTAATGCACAGCAGAAGCGTGGTGAAAAACTTTCTATAACAGAGATATTGTATCAGAATGTTTACTCAGAAGCTCAGGATGATGGATTGCTAATCCATGACAAACCATCATGATGGCAGAAGAAGTACCACTTGGATGTGTTTCAGTTTGACCCTTGCCACGATGTCATGAACTAGCAAGAAACAAAAGATGAATCCAACAATGATTGATCAGAGCTATATGAAGCCTTCAGAGAATACCAGTGTTTCGGAAAGACCGAAGTACATTGAGATCAAGCATTACACTCTCCGTGATGAAGTCCAGAAAAGAGAAAGTGGTTCTCAAATACATATCTCCACAGATGAGCAGATAAGCAGACATTTTGGTAAAGCCTCTGTCCAAGATAAAAGAGTTTGTGTACTCAAGCTGGAGCTCATGGAGACGACTTCCTTACTGAATAAGGAAGAGATGACATCCAGGTTGGGAGGGAGCATTGATGTGTTATTGATTTATGGACAGTCATTTTTCAGTTCGAAAAATGGTCTACGATGAGCAGTTCCTTTCCAGTTCAGAAAGTGGTTTGAGATTTCTGACGGACATGCATTTTCCAGTTCGGAAAATGGTCCAGATCGAACGGTCATTTTCGTAATGAAAATGGTTCGATGGATTGTTGATGTACCATAGATAGTGATTTCCCATTGTGGTTAACATGGGGAATGGTCTAGGACAGTCTCTCTTCTTGAGGGTTACTCAAGAAGACTTAAACATTATTTTGTCTTGTTCTGGGAAGGTACACTTAAATATTGTTTTGCTTCATCTCCTTAAAACCCTTGGAACTTTTGATCAGAGTGACCTGTGAGAGGAGTGGGACTTTCTTAATACTTTTTCCTTAGCCTTCTCAAAACCCCAGGTCACCGGGGACATCTCCCCTGGGGTACTACTCCTAAATAGAAAGAGGTGTCTTATTAAGGTGACAGTGATAGGACATTCTCCTTGTTACGCCAATTTAGTATTCACTTGCCTTTGGCTTTGGGCAAGTACAAATTGTGCGACAACAGTGACCAGTGGTGACAGCGTTACCCACAAGCATTTCATGGAAATGAGAAGCCTCGTCGTGATGAGACCCCCTTTCTCTTCGCTATCCCACCAAGAGCCACTACCCTGGCTTGGTGACAAGATGAATAGTAGTGTCATATCGCTACATGCCCATGGACCTAATAGATCGGCTCATGATGAGACCTCCTATCCACCAACTAGGACTTAAGTTTTACTATATTTTACGGGTCCCCTTTTTTTCCTGAGAAGCCTTTTGTTGCTTTCCCGGGAATCGCTGGGCGAAGCATCTCAAGGTTTCATCTTGGCTTTTAACTTTTACCAGCTACTTTTACCCTCTAGGCCTTTAGCCCCTTCTTCCCACAAGGAAGGGTACAACCCTTACTAGCTTGGAAAACCCAATGCCCGAACCAATGTAGGGGATAGATGAGAAGGTTAATGATGAAAAGTGGTAAGTATGGAGGGAATGGACGATGACCTTTCAAAGACCCACCCAGTGGCAACTCATCCTACTTAATCTTCTTTGTGGGTTCCTTTTCTTCGGCAATTGATGCTTCGTGTTTCTCCTTCCTTTTCCTTAGCTCGTGACAATGATTCTTGTAGTGAACATATTTTCGACAGTTGAAGCATTGTATTTCTGAAATGTCTTTCTCTTGATTTGGCTTCCTCCTTAAACCAAACTTCCTTTTGTTCCTGAAATTCTTGAATCTTGATGTGAAGGCTTGATCATCGTACTTATTTTGGGGTTTCTCTTTTGCACTGATCCTTGATTCTTCTTGAGCACAGCAAGTCCAAAGTTCTTCAAATGTTGGATACTCCTTCCTTGTGTTCATGCTTGCAGCAAATGCATCCCACGACTTGGGAAGACCATTGAGTACTATGTTTACCAATTCCTTCTCTGAGATGATCTCTTCAATAGCTTGTAGTTGATCTCTTAACTGAGAGATTCTCACAAAATATGATGTTATGATGTCATCATCATTCATCTTCATGTCACGGAGCTCATTCTTCAGACTCATTACTCGTCTAATGTTTCTGACTGAGAAGAGGTTTGTTAGGGCATCGTACATCTTCTTCGATGAGTCAAGATGGGAGATGTAGGATATCAAGTGGTCTTTGATAGAATCCACTATGATACTCATGGCATTGATTTCACTGTCTTTGAACTTCTCCATAGCTACAACATTCTACGGTTCCTTCTCTTTCCCTTCTTCAGACTCTGGCTTCACGATCTTTCCTTTCACGATATCCAGCACTTTATTCTTGGCAAGGATGAGATCAATCCTTCTCTTCCACGCTCTAAAGTTAGAAGCTCCATCTAACTTGTTCTCTGACTTCATAGAGTAAGGCATGGCTGCTTTTACTTGGTCAAACCCTAAATTTGACCACAAACTCAAACTTCACGTCTTGGCTTGCTAAGAGTATTAGGAGATGCACTAGGCTAGAGCGCACTGATCTATCCAGAGATTAGGTCAATCCATTCACTTAAGGTGCCTCAACAAGAGGATTAGGGTTTCTGCAACTGCTCATGCTAGTAACCCTAGCGGCAATGTCTTGGAAGTTGCTTCTTCTAGTAACCCTAGCGGCAGTTCCTCAACGAGCTCAATATCCTACCGGTTATGTTTCCTTCCAGCGTTTAGACTGAATGAAGGAGGTCTTAGAATATGAAAGATGTGTGCTCGTTTTACCATTGATAATACCCTTGTCACCCAACCATCGGCCGAAGCCACCCTCCGAGCACCTTAACCTTGATAGAGAATCACTCCGGAAGAAAACCCTAGGCTAGATAGCCAAACAAAGGGTAGCGCACCTTTCCCCAAGGATAGTGCATCACAAAGAGTTGATCAGATAGTCCAAACCCTAGCCAAGAGATAGTCCAAGCATAACTGCTAGCTGCAGCAACTGCAACAGCAGCTCTCCTCCAAACCTGCGCACAAGACTGCAACTGCACTGTGCAGAACTGGCTCTCTGCAACTGTTGAGATGATGTCAAATGAGAGACTGGCGCCCTGTATTTATAGTCGTTCTGGAAGACTTACTGGGGCCGACTTCTCCTTCTGGGTACCTGTCTGTTCAATGCATATTAATTCTTCTAGCCGACTTCTTCTCTTATAGGCTAATAACCTAATACATATTATCTTCTTGAGCCGACAAGTCTTCTAGGGTTATTAGCCAACTCAATAGGGTTTCTCTTGCTTCCCGGGGTCTTCTATTCTCGCTAGGTTCACACGTGGAGGTAAATACCTCCCGCAGCTACCATAATATCAACACAACCTGTACCCTTTACATTACAATAAGGGTTGCAGGCAACTCGTACTCTTGAACAATATAGCAAGGGATCTGATACACCCACTAGTGTTCATCCACTAGGGGCACATCCATAGGGATGTCCATATCTTTGGCTCACTGCATTACACAGAAGAACCACTTCTTCACTAGTGCTCAACCACTAGGATCACATTCACCTGTGCTCGTCCATAAGCACGTCCACTCAACATATCTTCTTTCCCACTACATTACACGGGAGAGTCATCTGGAGTTTCTCGTCAACTCTTCTGCTCAGAGGAGACTAATACATCATATTCATTTATGTTCTCATGACGATGCACCCAACACTTCAGGATTTCACACATTCACCTTGTGCTCAGCCAAAGGCACGTCCAACTCTGCAGATCACCTTTCTCACTGCGTTACACAGGAGAATCATCTGGAGTTCTTCTCAACTCTCTGTATGGAGGAGGTCATCTCTATGTTCCAGCTCTGTCTCAGATAGGAACTACACACCCTTCTCAGGGGCTTTCTCTTAGGTTTGTAAGCTGGAGAATATCTCACATAGCCACAATGATCCACATCTCACAGGTTTATATGTTGGAGAATGTCTCACATAGCTACAATCATCAACAGTCCCTCTCAGCTTGGGAGGCATTCTTCATCATGCCAAGTCTCACACGGATGTACTTTGAACTTTGCCTTGGTTGGAGTCATCAACACTCCCTCTCAACTAGAGAGGCATTCTTCACCAAGTTCATTTGGTGAAGATGTCTGCAATCTGCTAATGTGTAGGAAGGTACTGCATGTGTACGATTTTCTTAAGCATCATATCCCTGATATAAGGATATTTCATCTCATCGTGTTTCGACCCATCAGGAAACACTGGAATCTCAAGGAGCTTTACACACGACTCTTGGTTCTCATCATAGGATCCATCTCATGGTCAAGTAAATCTGTCAGAAGCTTGTGAAGCCATATGGCTTCTCTCATTTGATGCTATATACTATGCTTTTGTGGTACTCAAGTCCACAAAGTTTTGTTTCCTGCTGCATTAGGAATTCATGGAAAACTTCACGGTAAGACAACAGTAGGATGTGCTCTTCTGTTCCACTATACTTTTCTACTCAATCTGAATCGACATATCCGGTAAACTCAATTTCACATTGGAGGCATATCTCAGGCCATATCCAACTGTGCCTCGCATATATCTCAATACATGTTTTGTTGTTGTCTAGTGACTCTATCTCGGTTGACTCATGAAATGACTAAGCAGACTCACTGCATGGCATGAATCATGTTTGGTATTAACCAGATACATCAGTGATAATATTTTCACTGTATATTTTCCTTGACTCGGGAAAATCTCATCGATCCTCTGTCATACTTCTTGTCCCAAGAAGTAGTGCATCATACTCAGATTCTTCATCTTGAATTCAGAAGTCAAGGATTACTTGTATCCAACAACAAGGCTTTCTGAATAAGTCATAAAAATCAAGCTCTCGTCACCAACACTGTAATAATATAGGTTTGGATCAGCAACACTCTTGATGAAATACAAACTCATCAAGAATTTATCTATCTTATATAGTTTCCAACTCTTGGATGGTAGTACGGATGGAAGTGTATCAGGTTTACTGGATCAAGTGTCTCATCATAGACAACTCCCTTTGTTTGTGAGAAACCTCTGGCTATAGATCTTGTTTTGTATTTCTCGATACTTCCATCAGCTGCATTCTTGATCTTATCGATCCACTTGGAAGTTACCACAGACTTCCCTTCTAGTCACTGAATAATATCTTATACATCATTCTTTAATATATAGTGGTATTTTTCTTTTATGGCATCTTGCCATACCTATCCTCTTGTTGCTTCTCTAAGACAAGGAGGCTCAGCATCAATGAAGTGGCTCATGATTGAAGGATAGTTAGAAAATCTCTTTTGCTTTCTCGGGATGTGCCTTGAGAGGCTTGTGTGTTTCTCTGCCTCTTGCAGAGTGAGTCTAGGTAGGCCTTTTATGCCCTACTGCAATATCTTTAAACATATCAACAGGAGCAACTGGATCAGTTGGAATAGTGTCTGTCTCCCTCTGAATTGTTTAAGGGGGAGAAGGCATTGTCTCACTGTCAATCTCCATTTGAGATTCTCTGGATCTTTGAAAAGCTATCTCTTCTTCAAGGACAACATTTTTTCTTGTCTCAATCTGTCTTTGACTAGGGATGTCAATCTGAAATTTCTTCGAAGATTCATTGTTATCCCATAAACGTATCCTTTCTCCTTGGAGGGTCTGACTTGGACTTCTTCTCTTTGGGTACATGAAAATACACTGGGCACCCAACTATCCTAAAGTGTTCAATCTCAGGCTTCACTACGATGAAGGCTTCTTTGGGAGTTATGTTTTTCAAAGTCTGGTGAAGACTCTTGTTTTGAACATATACTGTGTCATGCATGCTTATGCCCATAGAATCATAGAAAGATTTTGATCATCTATTACTGCATTGGTTGCCCCAATGATGGTTTTATTCTTCCTCTTTCTCAATTAGTTTTGACTCCCTCTAAGTCAAGTGGCTCCCTCTGAAGGATAAACATTTTCCTTTACTGTTAACCTGTCTGGAACAAGAAAACAAGAGGAACCAAAACAAGAATATCTCCTAAAGGAGAATTATGAGTGCATTTCTAGAATTAAAACAATTTAAGGATGTTGTCACAGCTACAACACCTACTTGTAATGTAGCAAACTTTAGAAATATAGGTTTAGAGGAATGACAATTACAACAATCAAACTTGGATTCTTCACCTTGAGTGTGGTGTTCCTCTGAATGCACTAAGATCCCTCTGGATCCATGACTTCAGCAAAACGTTACTTCCTCCTGCAATTTCCCTCATGACAGTAATACAAATAATATATATACAAGTGCATACCTGAGGGTGTTGATATGATTTCTCCAATGGCTCTTGGTTGATCTTTGTCCTCTTGACATCTTCATGAAGGAGGTATGTCACAGTGACACCTTTTTGTATTACCCACAATAAGTCTTCC
>ML805599.1:205926-218332 GCA_009831015.1 Picea engelmannii
TCAAAATCACCAAAAAGGTAATTTAATGTTCACTTTTGCCAAAAGTGACATAATGCACTTTAACCAAAGTCAAAGTACAAATAGACATAAAGTACTAGGACAAAGTGCCAAATGACTTTCCCACATGTGCTAAGGAAGGAAAAACACATGGGGAACACCTCCTCAGGTACTAATCTCAACAGAAAGCTCTATATGGGGTTTTGATCGGGAGACGCCTGACAACTTTGTTTGAAGCTCAAGAGAGAGCATGTGAAATAGAAGAAAACTTAGCCTCCTCTCTCATACAAGAAGAAGAATGTCTTAAAGAAACCCTTCAAATTAATCAGATTGATGACTTTGTCTCGCCAAACTTTCCCTCCGACGTCAGAACTTACCTGCAAGAGGAACAAGAGAAAGCAGTTGAAAGGGCAGCTTGTCTCATGATCAATCTTTTAGAAGAAAGGAAGTAACCCTAAGGAAAACACCTTCCCCACCGACTAAGATCTTGGATTTCGAAAAGAGACAAGCAGCAAACCAGGCCGAAGAAAAGTTCTTGCAACACATTCAACAAGTCTTGGCAGAACCTCACAGAGAAAGGAAAATCAAAGGTGAGGAGAAATTTCTTCCCCAAACAAAACCAAAGATCAAGGTGTTGTGGATCATGTCAATATAACCCATTAGGTTCTGGAAACAGCAATTGACAGCACCGTTATCTTGGCAACCTCCCTTTTCCTCAATGAAGAAAAGAGAGAAGGATCTTAGGGCCTAGATTTCGACGATGCGCACTCGAGCACAACCTCGGGTGCAGGGATAGTCTTAAGATCACCAGATAACGAAACTACCATTTTCTCATACAGACTCGAGTTCAACTACACAAACAACATTGCCGAGTACGAAGCCCTTATCCTAGGAATTAACCTGGCCATCGATATGAACATCAAGACCCTACATGTAAAAGGGGACTCTGATCTAATTGTTTCGCAAGTCAATAAGAAATTCGCTGCTAAAAACCCAAGGTTGATACAGTATCGGGATGTTGTGTGGGATGCCATAAAGAAGTTTGACAACTTTTCCATTGAAGCCATCCTTAGGGAAGATAATCATTTGGCAGACAACCTTGTTGTCTCCGCTTCAACCTTGCAACTTTTCAAAGAAATTGGCCTCTACAAGGTAGAAGTAAATTACAGACCCTCGTTACCCGACAACTTAGAACATTGGCAAGTTTTTGATAATGATAGTTAACTTCTTCGCTTTCTCCAAAATGAGGGAGAGTTCTCTGAAGCCCAGATAAATCTATTGGCTGAAAGGGAAATATTGATATCATCAATGTAGCTGACGAACCCCTACCCAAAGGTATTATTCCTTTAGAAGATTTGTTTGATCGAAATGATATGTATAAAGGGAAACCCTCAAACGGAATCAGTGATGAGATCATTGAATTCAATATTTGAACCGAGGAATCCCCAAAGCTAATTAAGTTTCGTAAAGAGACAACGGTTGATGAAAGGGAACCGTTAATAGCCCTTATAAGAGAGTTCAAAGATGTTTTTGCCTGGTCTTACGAGGATTTGAAGGCTTATCGAGAAGATGTCGTACAACACACTATTCCCCTCATTGATGGTACGAAGCCCTTTAAACAAAAACTCAGGCAGATAAACCCAAAGGTTGCCCCACAAGTGCAAAAGGAGTTACAAAAGATGGTTGAGGCAAGAATAATTGAGCCTATCAGGTATTCATCGTGGGTATCTAACCCAATTATTGTAAGGAAGAAGACTGGCGAAATAAGAATATCTGTAGACTTCAGAAATTTAAACCAGGCTTCGCTTAAGGACAATTATCCTCTACCAAACATGGAATATCTTTTGCAAAGGGTCATCGATGCAGAAAGGATGTCCATGCTTGACAGCTTCTCAAAATATAATCAAGGTTTGGTAAAAAAGGATGATCAACTAAAAATCGGTTTTACCACCCCTTGGGGAACCTATAAGTATTTGAGAATGCCTTTTAGACTCACCAATGCAGGGGCAACTTTTCAACGCGCCATGGACTATGCTTTCAGGGATCTGATAGGGAAACTTATCGAGATATATCAGGATGATCTGACCTCCATCTCCAAAAAGAGGGAACAACATATCCAATACCTAAGAACTGTTTTCCAGAGATGTAGGGAGTATGGCATTTCTCTCAACCCTAAGAAATCATTTTTTGGTGTTGACAAGGGTAACTTACTAGGCCACATCATTTCTAAAGATGGAATCACGATAGACCTCGCCAGGGTTGAAGCCAACAAGAAAATCCCTCTCCCTAAGGACAAGGATCAAAAGAATCCTCAAAGGGATTGGAAAGGCAAAACAAAATTGGATGATGAGACCCGAAAAGAATTGATGAGGATGAAGCTATGCTTCACATGCAGAGATCCATGGGTCCCAGGGCACCGATGCAAAGGAAAGGGACAGATCCACTATATAGAAGTGGTCTCAGACAGTGAGGAGGAAGAGGAGATCAATCCGACTTTCGGTAGTATCTCAAAGGAGGAGGCCACACTTGAGGAGGGACAGCCTCCACAGAGACCCCCACCACAGGTTGATTCACAACAGGGGGAGAGACAAAACCACGAAAACTGGTGAAAGGAGGCACCATAGCAACCCTTTCAGGGGTACCCAAGTTCAACACCATCAGACTCAAGAGACTCGTACAAGGGCAGCGCATCACAGCATTAGTATACGGTGGGGCAACCCATAACTTCATAGATGCAGCACTAGTAGCCAGGAGGGGCTTACAGACTGATGAGTTTGATGGGTTTACAGTAGCAGTGGTCGACGGTTATACCATGACTTGCTTGGACATAGTACCAGACCTAGAAGTCAAACTGGGCAACTACATAGTGACATATACTTTCTACGTAGTTGATTTGTCAGACACAGATGTCGTATTGTGTGTTCAGTGGTTGTATTCACTATGAGAGATTGGCTTCAACTACCAGACTTCGACGATGAGCTTCAGAGATGAAAATGTGTCGAAGGTAGTGTTGAGAGGCATGTCAATATTTGATGTAGTGGTGAGTGGGACATATTTTCAGTCTCCCACCATATGTTCTACAATGTGGTAGTGAAGGCAGGTGAGATATGCAAATATAATAAAACAAATACACCATGAACTAATTCACCTACAACTAAATGTCATCAACTTTCTGATAAAAAGACAACCTTGACCATCACACGAAATGAAAGTAACCAACCACTGGTAGGAGTCTTGAAAACAAGCAAAGATACCTACCCTTGATATTGTGATCATAGTCAAAAAAGCCTCCAAAAAATTGCCGACTTTTTTAAAAATAGCGATTTTTTCCAATCAACGAAAATCGGCTAGAAAAAATCAAGAATTTTTAAAAGTAGATTAAGTTGCGAATTTTTCCTAAAGTCGGTGGAAATCATGGGCATAAAGCAGATTTTTGAGTTTTTTTTTGTCATTTGTGTTTGTCGTTGTTGGAGATGGAAGGAGAAGGGCTTGACTCAGTCGAGTAGGTACTAAACCCCAACAACATGCAATATTAATTTTTTTTTAAAAGGTTTTGACCAAAAATATTGGCACTTAATGGTAATGGCAAGTAAAAGTTGATATTTCTTTAATCTTTCCTTTTCATCCTTTTACTTAAATTTTACTTAAATTTTTAACATTAGCATTAATTGTTTCAGGATGTTTGAGAGTAGTTCCAACCTCATCGGCCTTGATATGGAGAAAGTAGAATTTCATGTCCCATTCAAAATCCAGCAGACTTAACAGTTTTTAGGATTTCAGGAATGGTAGGATTGCAACATTTTCCTTGGATTCTATCACGTATGACGGTATGGGATTGCCATTTAATCAAGAACACAAAGCCCTTTATGTACCTTGATGTTGGTGGTATTAATTGTTGAACTCCTCTGACATGGCCTTAGCAAAAATGTACCTTTCACTCAAACCGAAATGATTGATTAGGAATTTTAAACTTTTTCTACCATATTATAAGGCTTCAATTAGGTAGTTTCATCAAAATTGGGACGTGTTCACTGATGTCTCTAGAGGTTCAAGGTAGAGGCAAAGCGTGATACTAATGATGAGGATTTGAATATAAGCGATGGTGGAGCATTGCTTGTCCTGTATGTTTGTCATTTAAATGTTCTTGCTCATTTATTCATAATGCTTTCTTTCAAAGTTTCAATAAGTTTTTAGAATCATGGTTTGGAATTTTTAAAATATAATTTTTTCCTTAAAATTTAAATATTTTATGTAATTTTTAGTAAACCAAGTCATTGAAATCAGATTGGTACGAGTCAATCCAAGTTCGAGTTCGAGTCCGAGTCGGAGTTGACCATCGACCGATTCCGAGGTAGAGTCTGAGTTTTAAAACATTGCATTGTACATCTACCTCATGAAGATGAGATATGTGATGTCATTTTGTAATAGTTCTCCACTTTTGAGTCTTCATTGGACAACTATCAGGGTTCAAGATTTGGTATCGACTTTGATGTATCATATTTTATTTGGCATCCACTAGATCATATATATATCAGTGCTTTCTCCATATTTATGTGCCGATGAGTTTATTTGATGTTGTTGTTGCTTTATATGTTTAAAATTTTGAAAAAAATGAATATATTTTGTATTTTTTAATGTTTGCCGTGGTTTTCCGATTTTTTCAGACTTTTTCTGAAACGATATTTTCCTGACCCTCACCGACTTTTTGTCGATGCCGACTTTTTCAACAGTGATTGTGATATCAAAGGTATTAAAATAAAATGCAATCCTCACCCTTAGCCCTTGTAGAGACCTCAGAGGAAAATAAAATCATAATTCATTGTGATTCAACTGTAAGGAGATACATATCAACAATATGCACATGCACTAAGAATGAGAATGCACTCGGAAACTGATCTTCAAGGTATAACACATGTTTGAAAAGCGGCTGAATATTCACATACTCTCAAGCAAGACTTGTAGCAACAATATAACAGAAGAGTAGAAAGATAGTTTGTCGCGTAATGTCATGCTATGCAACTATTTACATTCATTAAAAAGGCTATAATTAGTCAAATAATAGATTGCTTTTCTTCTATCACGTAATGTCCTGCTATGCAACTATTTATATCCATTAAATAGGCTATAATTAGTTAAATAATAGATTGCTTTAGAAGAAAAGGTTTGCTGGATGCTTAAATTACTAACCTAACTAGATGTAAGAAACTATGATATACCATAAAAACATATAGAAACAGCTCTTACAGATTCTTTCTTCCTCTGACGACCTGCAAATTTAAAAAAATTTCACATATATTTTAATAACCAAATCAATCAGGTCTCAAAGACTTACCGTTTTTGCAGGGGCATTCACTCCCATAGCAAATGTCTCTGTTGAAAACAATACCTGCCACAGAAAGCCAGTACACTATTGTTGGCTGACTAAAGTAAAAGATAAGTAATAATTATAAACTACAAATAAATTCATATCCCTGATGACACAAGAACTAACTTTCAAGAGAAACAGTTTTCTTTGCCATGATCTATGAAGATCATCCTTCAACGTCTCAGTAATTAATGTTATGTAAATGCTATAGTCCAAAGAGATACCGATAGGAATCCTACCAATTCAAGAACTCATAAACAAACACATGACCCAATAACCTAGCCATTTAGGTAATCTTAAAATAATGGATAGTTCAAACCAGTGATTACATCTTAGATGAAAGAATTAAATTGAATATATTAATCTAAAGGTCAAGATGGAAGTAAATATATAATGAACCTACCAACTGCTGTCACGAAATTTCCTGGCTGCTGTAGCAATTAATGTGCATTTCTGAGTGATGACTTTCGTCAAACACTTAGGCTTTAGGTTCTATTCCACTGTACGACACCCCTGTTTATGGCTGTGGTATTTCTAGATTGGTTTCTCAAGTATTTGGGGTGAATTGCATATGAGTTTGTGCACCAAATGACTCTTTCATTGCAGTAAATATGTGTAACAATAAACGTGTAAATGAATCATAACTCACAGCTGTAATAACAAAGAAGTACAGCAGAAATAAACCTTTTAATATCAGCCTGTAAATGAGCAATAAAACTAGCAACAACTCACAAGTCTAGATGATATATGACTGATCTGTCTTGAGCTACATTCCTAGCTGATAACACTTGTTGGCTGGTAGAAGTAAAGTGCTGAGAGAGTCTGCCCTCCAATGGCATGTTCTGCTGCTCCAAAGATCGACCTCCCACAAAGATAAACTGCCCCTTTCCACAGAAATCTACCTGTTAGGAAGAAATCGGCCCCCAGCAGGAAGTATGGCCTCTCTCAATGAGATACGGCCTGCTCACAAAGGAGCTCGGCTCTGATAAAATGAAAAGCAGAGAATACAGAAAAGGAGTAGAGCAGAAATAGTATTCAGTATATTGAGTATATGAGAAAAAGAGTACTTAAAAAAAGGGAAAAGAAAAAGATTGTGTTGTTCAATGTTATCCAACTGCTGATGGATTTCTCTCAAACTTCGAGTTCTCTGATTTTGAAGTTCAGAGGATGAGTCTCTGCCTGAAGTTGACTTGTTCTAAGAATTTTCAGAATGTCCTTGTACATGCAGTCTTGGAAGAGCAGGCTGATGTGTTTGTTGTCCTGAATTCTATGTGTCTTCAGGAAGTGACATCAGTGGATCATGACTGTCCATTTGTTGATTTTCAGACTCATTCCAGAACTGATTTTCAAGAAATTTTACATTTCTGCTGAGGATTAGTTTCTTTGAAATTGGATTGTAGAGTCTGTAGGCCTTGAATGTTTCATTGTAGCCAATAAAGATGTATTTCTCACATCTATCATCAAGTTTCTTCCTTAATTTGGAAGGTATGTGAGCATATGCTATGCATCCGAATGTCCTTAGATGAGCAACATTTAGCTTTGTCCCACTCCATGCTTCTTGAGGGACCTTCATCTTGAGACTGGTGGTTGGAGATCTATTCAGGAGATAAGTTGAGCATGCTACTGCTTCAGCCCAAAATGTATTTGACAGACATTTCTCTTTGAGAAGGCTTCTTGCCATGTTCATTATTGTCCGATTTTTCCTTTCAGCCACTCCATTTTGTTGTGGAGTATACCTGGTTGTAGTTTGCATGATGATGCCTTGTGATTTGCAGAAATTTGCAAATTCATTGGTGTTGTATTCTCCTCCTCCATCTGACCTGATTGCTTTTACATATTTGCCACTTTGTTTTTCAGCTTTAGCTTTGAATTCTTTGAACTTTGCAAAAGTTTCAGACTTATGTCTGAGAAAGTAGATCCAAATTTTCCTGCTAAAGTCATCAATAAACGTTAGAAAATAAACACCACCACCTATTGACTCTCTTTGCATTGGTCCACATATGTCAGTGTGAACCAGTTCTAAGTGTTGTTTAGCTTGAGTGGAGGACTGTCGAAAACTAGTTCTATTATGTTTTCCTAGAATGCAAGACTCACATGGGGGATTTTCCTCTTTGAAAATAGGGAGCCCTTTGACCATGGAGTGCTTCTGTAGAAGACTTAGACTCTAAAAGGGTAGATGTCCAAATCTTGTATGCCAAACTAAGGTTTCATTTGGGGTGGATGCACTTTGTGCATTTGATATGATCAGATTTGCAATTTTGAGGGTCCGGGGAAACATCCTATTCTGAGTCATGTGGATTTCAGAAATCAATTTTCTGTTGGGGGTTTTATCATATATCTTGCATGATACTCCTTCAAAAAATACCTTATAGCCATGTTCAATGAGTTGTCCTACACTTAACAGATTATGTTTCAGATCTGGAACATGATAGACATTGTTTATGTCTATCTTTACATTTTGTTTAGTAAGAATAGGTACAGTTCCTTTGACTAAGGAATCATTTCCAAGTGTAATATCAGAGAAAATTGAAGAATCAATGCATGAAAGTCAATCTTTGTTACCTGTCAAGTTATTGCTGCAACCACTGTCCAACAACCAGAGATCTTTATGTTGTTCTTTAGTCTTGTGACATGAGATAAGCATACCTTTTGAGGTTTCTCCTGTATGATTTGAGACATGTGCTCTGCCTAAGAGTTGATCTGCTTGCTTCTTCCGGCATTCAGATTCATAGTGTCCAAACTTTTTGCAGTAATAGCATTGTATGCTAGATTTGGCATATGATCTTCTCCCTTTGCCTCTTTGAGGCTGAAAATTCTAATTCTGGTTTTGTTGTCTGTGACCTCAACTTGAGTGATGGTTACTTGTAATGCTCCCTCTTCCTCGGTGACCTCTACCTCTCCCTTTGTTGAAGGAGAATTGAGTTTTGAAGGCATTGGCGATTGACTCATCTGTGAGATGCAATCTGGTCTCGTGTGTCAACAGGGAACCCATCAGTTCATCTGTTGAAAGATTTGACAAATCCTTGGATTCAAGGATTGTTGTAACGACCATTTTGAATTTTTTTGGCAAACTTCTGAGGATTTTCTCAACAATCCGTTGATCAGGGATGGTTCACCAGTCAATCTGATCTGGTTTACGATTCCCATGACTCTGGTCATAAACTGATCAACATTTTCAAACTCTGTCATTTTTAAAGTCTCAAAGTGTGTCCTCAAGGTCTACAGTTTGATTGTTTTGAGTCTTGACCCTATCATTTCCTTGGTAGGCTGATTTAAGGATGTCCCGGGCCTGTTTTGAAGTAACAGCGCCTGTGATTTTGAGAAAATCGAGTCACCCACTGAATTTTGAATCCAGAATTTTGCCTTATTTTCTTTGTTCCTTTGTGTTCCCTGAGCAGTTCTCTGTTGGTTGGTCATGGCAGCAAGTTCTGTTGGATTTGGTTCCACATATCCAAGATCCACTGGATCCCACTCTTGTGTTTGCAAGAAGGATCTCATTCGAAGAGACCAAAACTCATAATTCTTTCCAAGAAGAATTGGTCCTTGAGTTGGTCCTAAATTGCTCGAGGTGGCCATCTTTGAAGAAAAAAAATTGATAACAAAGAATTGTTTAAAGATTTGTGTGCTTAATTGTTTCCTGCGCGTAAAACCAGGTCTGCGAAGTTCTCTCAGTGACTTTGGATCGAAAAACGTGGCGTAGACCACTTCTTTAGCTTCTCATGTGACCGTGGGCTGAAAAACCAGGCGATTCGGGCTTTCGGGCTTTGAACGTTTTGACGTTGAGGATATCTATGCCTTCGAATAACTGAATTGTCGAATCACAAATTTGCTTCAAAGATCAACGATCCTCGTTGATTTGAGATCTGCGACGGCGATCTGTGATGTAGCTTATCTCCCTTCCCCCGATACCCGAAATGTCGATGAACACTTATGTCAGATCAACAATCTTGCTTCTTCCTATGATCAACAGTCTAGATCATGTTAGGATTTCGCGTATCATGACTTCCGAGTCACAGCTTCCTTCACATTCCCGACTTCCGAAATGCTGATATTTTGGGGCATCCAAATCTGACGGTTTGCGTTCCTCTGGATCTAACGATCCAAATTTCGTAGGGATTTCGCGTATAGGGATTTCGCATATCGCGAGGTCGAACGACTTTTCACCTCCGTTCTCCTGATCCCCGAAATGCGGAAACTCTCCTTGGACAATCAACGGTTGAGATCTCTCCTCAATCAATGGCTTGGATTATATCGCGATTTCGCGTGTCGCGAGTTCTCAAAACTCTCGCCTCCAATTTCTCAATAGTCGAAATCGCGATGGCATTGGATCAACGGTCCAGATCTCTCCACAATCAACAGCTGGGATCTTTTCGTGATTTCGCGTTTCGCGAGTTTCACGAATTTGCCCTTTGACTTCCTTGAGTCGCGAGTCAGCGAAATGCTGATCGCTCACCTCGCGTCCCTCCCGATGAACGATTAGGATCGTTGCGGCTCTTCCTATACGTGGATCTCTGCCACGTGTCCCCTGATGATGGACGGTCCCAATAATTTCGGGACTTCGGGAGACTTGTCTCCTTTGCAACCTTTGCACGAAATTTCGAAAAGCTTTAGCGGTTAAAGCCTGCGCACCTTTTCTTGATCTGACGATTGTTGTAGCTATTGCCTTGATCTGACGATCAAAACTCGTTCGTCTTATCTGCGCTTTCTTCGTCCTTTCTGAGCTTGATTAACTGCTCAGATCGATTAGCAGAACTGATCTTACGGCTGCGTCTACTTGTCCTTTGCTGCTTTAGGGTGTCCTCTGTTGCTTCTGCAAAGACTTTCTCCTGAAGAAGGAAATTCGCGAATCTTTCACGAATTCTTTAAAGAACTCACGTATCTTTAATTGTTTCTGCCTTTTACAGCTGTGTTTCGCGAATATTTCACGGATCTTTAAATTCTCACGATTCTTTATTGTTTCTGCCTTCTGTAGCTTCTGCTTCCTCGCACTTGTTGTCTGCAATGATCTTTTGAGCGGACTGGCGGACTTCTCTCCAAGCTTTGTGAAGAATCTACGTCCCGTGCTCTCGTTGACAATTTAAGCTCTGCGCTTCTTAGGATCGGGCTGCTCTCCAGACTGTGTGAAGAGGCTTACTTCTAAAGCTTTGATACCATGATAAAATGAGAAGCAGAGAATACAAAAAAGGAGTACAGCAGAGAATACAGAAAAGGAGTAGAGCAAAAATAGTATTTAGTATATTGAGTATATGAGAAAAAGAGTACTTAAGAAAAGGGAAAAGAGCTGAGCTAAATAGGCTCAAGCAAATCAAGAACATAAAAAACCCAGTGTACAACTGTCTAGGACAATTAGCAGTGTACAGTCAGACTGTTGAAGTTGCATTATATTTAACAAGCTCTACTATCAAACTCAGCCTCTGAAGATGGAAAACTCGGCCTCTCAACCAAAGAAATTCACCCAGTGCACAAAACTTTGTCCCCCGCTCAATAAAATCGCCTCTCCCACAACCAACTCACCCAACAAAGAGAAATTCAGCTCCCAATGAGATGATACAACCTAGCAATGAGAAACATGGCCTCCTCAAAGGAACTTGACCCTCATACAAACCAAACTCAGTCAGAAGATCATAAAACTCAGCCTCCGAAATGAAAAACTCGGTCACAATACAGCACAGTGAAAAGATCTGAGTGATCTTCTCTCCACGATCAGCTAGGGTGGATAGTTTCACCACCGAACCCAATCTTCTCCTCTAAGGCTTTTCGTCCAAAGTTCTGAAGCCACAAGAGCTCTTTCAAATTCATTTATAGAAAATAACAATGCATAATGAGAGAGGGCGCCCCCATTCCTCTTTTATTTCCTCATTGACCCTTTTCTGACCATGTTACCCTTTTAATAAAGTGAGTTTATAAGTTCAAAGTCACTTAAAACACCTTTTTACTTAATTACTCAATGTCACTTTTAAAAAAGATTGTTTTTTAATCCTGATGACATCAAATAATTAATTAATTTCCTTTTTTTCCACTGACTATAGCCTACAAGAATCACTTAAGCTATAACGTCAATCTCCTAGAGCAGTCATTTGGAAAGGGACATTACAATCCTCCCTTCCCGAGATTGTTTGTCCTTAAGCAACTACAAGTTAGGATGCTGCAAGATTTGGTCGCCTTCCCACGTGGCATCCTCTCCCTATCAAATCTCTCCACATGATGAGGTACTCTCAGATCACCTTGTTACACAACTTCCTCTCCCGGACCTCCAAAACCTCCACAAGAACCAACACTAACTGTCGCTCCTCATCCAATGGGGGTAACCCTGTCGAAGAAGTTACATGTCCCAAAGCCTTCTTGAGGCACAAAACATGAAACACATTGTGGATCTAACTTCCTTCTAGTAATCAAGCTCATAAGCTACCTCTCCAACTCTCTGAATCACCATGTAGGGGCCATAAAAGCATGGCTTAAGCTTTTATGCAGCACTTTTCTTCAGTGTAAACTGTATGTATGGTTGTAATCTCAAAAATACCAAGTTCCTTGTTATCGCGCAGTTTGTATTTTAGGTCACAGGCTGTAGGATAGAGGACAAACTGGCGAAATAGGAACCTTCCCCACCCAATGTCACCTCGATGGGGAGGTTCTTTCTATTTAGGGAGGTTAGCCCAGGCGAGACGTCCCTAGTAACCTGGGGTTTGAAGAGGCAATGGATACATGGTCAAGTGTTAAGATTTCCCTCCTCGCAGGCTACCACCAGTATCAGATAGCCCGGCTAATCAGCCAATAAAGAAGTGAAGTCCCTATTGAAAACACCTACCCGGAACAAGATAATAACAACACAATATGTATATTTGCAGGCTATACCTCAAAGGGTTAGTACTTCTTAACTATCTGATTTCATTTAATAAGCAATGTGATAGATAAGATGAAGTCAACGTTCTACTAAATAGCCTATGAAAGATCACCATTTCATCAATATCTACCAAAATGACCAAGCCTATAGTATATCCAATCAACAACTTGTTCAGTAAATGCTTAACGTCATCATTTAATTGC
>ML805599.1:219813-236272 GCA_009831015.1 Picea engelmannii
TGAAGAAAGAGACAGAATAACCTATTGGGCCAGTATCCATAAGAAGAAGAGAGTTTCCAAAGAAGATTATTCAAGCCATGTAACATGAAGTGATATGGTCTAAGGATGTCCAGTCATAATGAAGACCAGGGGAAGGTATTGTCCGTGGGTGCCTTTGTAGGAGGCGAGTTGTACCTGTCATGGATACAGTTTTTTCCAAGCCCCTTATTTCCTTTATTCTTTCCTTCTTTCCTTTTACTTCAAGGTCTGACCAGAGGACACTGCCTTGGCATGGTGACCAGAGATGACAGTGTCACCCACTAGTATTTTCAAAGAAATGATAAGGATGGCTCGTGATGAGACCCCCTTTCCTTTGGCCATGCAACCAAAGGTCATTGCCCTGGCGTGGTAACCAGATAATGGCAATGTCATACCGCTAAATACCTATGAACATAATGGGTCGGCTCGTGATGAGACCTCCCATCCTCTTGGTTAGGTCTTGTTTTATTATTTTTCTTTGGGTCCCCTTTTGTTAATTATCGAGAGGCCTTTTATTGCCTTCTCGGGGATCCCTGGGCGAGGCATCTCTAGGTTTTATTTCCTATGGCTTTTATCTTTTACCAGCTACTTTTACCCCCTGGGCCTTTGGCCCCTTCTTCCCACAGGACAAAGTGTAACCCCTCAAATAGGTCATCCTAATGCCCGGACCAAGGGAATGGGATGGATGTATGAGAGATAAGATGTAAAATGATTGTATGGTGGGAGCGGACGATGGCTCTTCAAATCCCCCCTGGTGGCTAACCAAAACCCATGGATACAAGTTTGCTAGGGCACCCCGTTAATCCCCCCAACAATGGTCAAGTGGGTTAGTGTAAGATCCAAGCAGTTGTCAGAAATGTAAGGAACCCGATGCATATATAAGAAAGTTATAACGATCAAACATGACACATACCATGATACTTGGACCAATTACCTCATGGAGCAAGAGTCTTCTCTGATGCAAGTCCAAGTCGATGGTGATGGATGTTGTTGCTRCTGACAGGACAAATCTGGCAAAGAAGAAGAAGGATGGGCCCTCCAGGGCCATGCTCAGGTCAATCCTACTCTCGGTACTCCATGTCTAGGACCTGTGGGCCTCGAGACATGATCTCCTAGTTATCCCTAGAAATCGGGGATAACATTCCCCACCTCAAAAGTGCGCTCGACCCTATGCCTATTTGCATAAATCTTCTATTGATTCTCCACCATCTGCAAATCGTCCTTGAGAGCCTTGAGGATGTCTTGAGCTGAACAGCTCCTTCAATGAGTTGCACAAACCCTTCTCAACAAGGGAAGAAAACCCACTCAAATCCTTTGCTATATTCTTCAAGAGAAATACCTTTACCACCAATAAGACCTAGCACACAAGAGGGTGCTCAAACCCTAGAAGACTAGCACCCAAGAGAGGTGCGCACTTTTCCCAAGAAGATGTACTTGCTGAAATTTCCAAACTCATGTGAAAGATATGATTCCTCAATGGGGAATTTATCTTTACTTATACTAAACTGAACATGTCAACAGAAGTGTCTATTGGCACAACAAGGCCGACCTCACTAGCATATAATATAATTAATATTAACCAGATTAATTATCTTTTATATTAATTACCAGTCACATTAAGGTGGGGCCGACCTGTACCCTTTACATTACAATTAGGGTTACAGGTCGGTCTGACTCTTGAACAATATAGCAAGGGATCTGATACACCCACTAGTGCTCATCCACTAGGGGCACATCCACAGGGATGTCCATATCTCTGGCTCACTGCATTACATAGAAGAACCAGATCTTCACACATTCACATGTGCTTGTCCACAGGCACGTCCACTCTACAGATCTTCTTTCCCACTGCCTCACACAGGAGAATCATCTGGAGTTTTTCGTCAACTCTGCTGCTCAGAGGAGGCTAATACATCATCTTCATTTCAATTCTCATGACGATGCACCCAGCACTTTGGGATTTCACACATTCACCTTGTGCTCAGCCACAGGCACGTCTAACTCAACAGATCGCCTTTCCCACTGGATAATCATCTGGAGTTCTTCTCAACTCTTTGAACGGAGGAGGTCACCTCTACGTTCGAGCTCTGTCTCAGGTAGGAACCACATAACCTTCTTAGGGCCTTTCTCTAAGGTTTGTAAGTTGTAGAAAGACTCACATGGCCCCAATGATCCACATCGCACAGGTTTGTAAGATGGAGAATGTCCCACATAGCTGCAGTCATCAACATCAAGTAGGCCTAGATTGATGTAACACGGAGGTAGTCCTATCATTGTCACCCCAATAAGATACCTTTTCTATTTAGGAGGAGAAGAAACCCACTCCAAGGGAGACGTCCCAAAAGGGAGATAAGACAAAGGTAGAACCCACCCCTCTCTCTAGGTTACTCCAAAGGAAGAAGTCACTTGGTATTGTCTGGGGTTAAGGAGAAATTCAAGATGAATGATACTTGCCCTTTACCAATGAAACAACAAACGTTAGCAGCAATCAATGATATCGACGTTTCAATTTACTGACTTCAATAATAGAGATATGTGCTACTAAAGACAAGCAAAGATAAAATTATAGTAGCAGCAATGTTTCCGGAAATTGCAAGTTATGATCACAAGAATGATATAAAGACTTTGCAATTTGATAGTATTTTGTCACTCACAATTTCAAGATTAAAAGCAAGTCAATAAATGACTTAAATGGTTGTCCAAACACTTATAACAACATTAATTGATGATGATGACAGCAATAGAAACCACTTCAAAAAAGTATTATAATAAAGCAATAAGACAACTACTTCAACATCTAATGATTATAGTTTGCTTAGTACAAATGTTTAGTTGTTTTATGGATAGTTTGAGGGGTGTTAAGGGGCTGCAATGATGGTTGTAACAGTAGTTACAACAGCAGCAACAGCCTCAAACAACTTCATAAATTTGCATCTATAACACTAGAAAAAGGAGGACTAAAACCTTAGGATGATAGAACCTAGGCAAATGCAAATTTATGGGTTAGTTTTAGGGGTTATTATGCTGATAAAGGCTGCTAAATGGGGCTGTAACAGCAATTATAGCAGCGGTAATATGGTTTTTGGTGTTAGTGAAAGTTTCAAGAAGATGTGTTGCAGGTTTGTTTGGTCTCATTCATCCACAAGACTGTAAAAATCAGTGCCATTTAGGGCTTATGGAGTCAATAACAATAACAATATTACTTGGGAAATATAATAATGATAATGCTTAGCTAAGGGAAGAAGTAAATGCAAGAGGTGTTGGCACTTCAAGGCCTCAAGCATTTGCCCCTTATAAGGGAGGTTTTGCTAGAGAGTAGGCACTTCTAGGCCCTACTGTACCTTCCTTCCTTAGCTTTTTTTGAAAAACAATTTAGTTGGTGATAAGAATGAGATTACTAGAGAGCTACCACTTTAGGGCTCTAATAATCACTCTCAAGAAAATGTAAAATTGGCAAGATCAAGCTAGTAGAATAGTTATAGAGAGAAAGAAGCATTTGTTGTTTCTCCCCTAGGGTTTAAACAAGCAATTTCATAATCTTAGACATGAAACAAGTAAAGTTTTCCACAAGCATTCATAGCATGAATAAAAATTTAGATTTTCCACTTCACCAAGAATAATCAAGTCAAACCTAAGCTGCACGAAACAGAGAATCGTTTCTAAGTTTCCGAAACAAGGACAGTAAGAAACATACCCTAAAAAAATGGAAATGTCGGGGGAATTGCCGGGGGAAACGTCGTATATAAAAAAATAAGAAAATAAATAAATAAAATATATATATATAGATATATATATATATATATATATATATATAGTTTTTTATAAATAAAATATTATATTGCAAGAAAAACACAAGGATGCAAAAAAATGCAATAATGATGCAAGAAAAACATAGAAAATGCAAAAATATATATATAATTAACTGTTTGGGGGCCCACGGCCCCCTTTTTTTTTCTTATTTCGCCTCAAAGACGCCTGAAACGTCGGTCGTACGGGTCAAGAAACGTCGGCGGCCATACCGTACGACATTTCCAAATCGAGAAACGCCATATGGTACAACCGGCGGTGTTTCCTGGCCATACCGTACCCGTATCGACGTTTCGCTTTGTTTTGGCGGGGTACTGTTTCCTGCAACTTAGAGTCAAACCCTAGTTGAAGATCATTCCACCATGAAAAATGCCAAAATACACCATAAAGCTCTTCCAAGAGGTGCGCACTAGTTATTTCAGCCAATAACCCTTAAAGAGGGCGAAAATTTCAGACCACCATTTATGTGTGATGAGATATGATGATAAAAATGAATATACTTTATGTCTATTTATACAAAACTTTGACCTTTAATTAATTTTAGGTCAAAATTAAGTCCGACCTAGCCAATTTACAATAAAATTCAATTTTCACATAATAAAAATTAATTAACATCTAAAGACACTTCCAAGGGCGATGTCATGCCCTTCTAGGGTGACGTTGAGGCCTAAAGGTGGAACGTTGAGCCTAAAATATAGGGCGCTTGGCCTCCACAGGCCCCAGATGATGCCCACGCATGCCACCGGGATCATAAATGCCTCCAAAATGAAAACCCTAGCTCTGGATGAAGTCTAGGGTCATGATGGTGATGTCCAAGGCCCTCAAGGGCCAACGTCCATGTGGAAGAGAAAGGTCCCCTTGGGTCTAGGTCTGCCAGGGTGCCTCCAAAGGTAACGTCCTTCTTTTTCCCGGTGCAAATCTTCAATCTCTTCTTACCCTTGGTTGGGGTTGCAGCATCCATTTGTGGCCTTTAAGCACCCATGAAGGTTTGAGCTAATCATTACCTCATGTTTACTTGTCCACCAAGCAGAGTCCTGCAGCAACAACAAGTACACCCTCTAGGGGTTCATAAGTCACAGGGGTCATAGCATGTAAAACACATCCAATAATTAAATTACCCAAACATGTGCATCAAACCCCCCTTAACCCAGACAAATGCTCAAAGACATTATGAAACTTGACAAGTTAGGTTTGGAGAAGGTCTCAGGGTATCCTATTGGGCTAACCTCTCTTAGGTTTGGGGTGTTTCCCAGGTGGGATCCAATCAAAGTCATGTCAGTGTATGAGGTGGCATAGGGTAAGTATTTGGGCATGGGGTGTGTTATCCCCTATACTAGGGATAACTAAGGAGATTATGTCTCGCGGCCCACATGTCCTGGACATGGAGTACCAAGAGCCATATGACTTGAGCTTGGCCCCGAAGGGCCCATCTTTTCTTCAGTGCGTCCTATCTATCAAAAGCAGCAGCATCCATCCCATCGGCCTGATTCTGAAGTAGTAGTGGGTCCTGCTCCATGAGGTAATGAGTCTAGGTATCATGGTATGTGTCACTCTGATTTTTGAAGCATTTGAATATGTGCACTGAACTCTCTTTTGTTTCTTGACATTTGCTTGGAAATTATGCTCTTTAACTTGTTCATACCTAGGGGCGATGACAGAGTGCCCTACTAAGTTGGTTCCCTTAGGGATGAGTTGTCAGTAGGTGGGTCTATAAAAGGTCATCGTCCATTCCTTCCATACTTACCACTTTTCATCATTGTCCCTCCCATCTTCCCCTACCTTGGTTCGGGCATTGGGTTTGCCAAGCTAGTAAGGGTTGTACCTTGCCTTGTGGGAAGAAGGGGCTAAAGGCCTAGAGGGTAAAAGTAGCTGGCAAAAGTTAAAAGCCAAAATGAAACCTTGATATGTTTCGCCCAGGGATTCCTGAAAAAGTAATAAATGGCTTCTCAGCAAGAAAAGGGGACCCGTAAAATAAAATAAAACTCAAGATCTAGTTGGTGGATAGGAGGTCTCATCATGAGTTGGCCTATTAGGTCCATGGGCAGGTAGCGGTATGACACTACCATCCATCTAGTCACCAAACCGGGGTAGTGGCTCTTGGTGGCATAGCCATGAGAAAGGGGGTCTCATCACGAGCCAGCCTTCTCATTTCTGTGAAGTGCTTGTGGTAACGTTGTCACCACTGGTCGCCACGCCGGGACAGTGTCCTCGAGCTATTCTCTTGAAAAAAAAAAGCAATAAGACAAAGAATAAGAGGCATTGAATGGGCTAGGAAACAATGGCATCTATGACAAGGTGCAACTCGCCCTCTACAGAGGCACCTACATTTCCCTGTTATCACTGCACCCCTTGCCCAAACATTCCCTACACCATTTCATACACCTACATGACCTACATTGGTCTTCACCTGGGAAACACCCCAAACTTGAGGAGGATTAGCCCAATAGGACATCATGAGACCCTATCCAAACCTGGCTTGTTAAATTGCATAACGTCTTTGAGCATTTGTCTGGGTAAAAGGGGGTTTGATGCACATGTTTGGGTAATTTGATTATTAGACGTGATTGACATTGCTATGATCCCTGTGACTTATGAGCCCATGGAGGGCGTACTTGTTGTTGTTGCAGGACCATGCTCGATGGACAGGTACATATGGGGAGATGATTAGCTCAGACCTCCATGGGGCTAAAAATCCCACCAGATGGATGTTGTGACCCCAACCAAGAGCAAAGAGACACCGGAGGTTTGCACCAGAGAAAAAGAAGGACATTCCACTAGAGACACTTTGGCAAACCTGGACCTAGGGGGATCTTGCTCTCCCCCCTGAACGTTGGCCTTGGGAGGCCCATGACATCACCCTTGAGATCCTAGACGTCACCCAGCGTCAAATGGACATGATGGAGGCAGTTATGTGCTAGGTGGTGTTATCGCACAATTTGTACTTTGATCAAAGGAAAGGGTAATGGAGAGGAAATTGGCGTAACTTGAGGTTATCCTATCACTGTCACCTCAATATGATTCCTCTTTCTCTTTAGGGTTGAAGGCCCAGGGGAGACGTCCCCGATGACCTGGGGGTTTGAGAAGGCAAGGTCAAGATGGATATTGAAAGGTCCCCTCTCACAAGTCACCATTGATCAGAAAGTCTCGGGGTTATAACCAATCAAGTGATGAAATATCAAGGTGTACAAGCCCGGAACGAAGCAACAAGAAACTATATATTTTGCAAGTACAACTTGCTTGTTAGCACTTCATAAAACCACAAACTTTCTCAATAAAAGCAATGGGCTGATAATGATGAAGTAAACAGAAAATTATCACAGCAATATTTAAGAGACAATACTTCACAGTAAGTGCCTTGAAACAACTTCAAAATTACTAAGAATAATCAATCATCAACACCATAATACTAGCATTTATCGAAAGCAAACAAGCCAATGCATTAATCAACCTTTTCAATTGCTTTTAGAAGTTTTTTATGCTGCAAAGTATGGTTGTAGCTTACTTTAGTAAGAGCAACAATAATGTTGGTAGGTTAGGCTATTCTAATGTTAGAAGTAGTTAGTGGAAAGCTTAAAGTGTAGGTTTTGATGGTTGCTTTGGTCAACCACTCAATAAGAAGTTTTAGATTAGTGCCTTTAGGGTAAATGGAGTCAATTAGGTGGCAGCGAATGTTGAAGGAAAATGATAATAGGAGAGCCAAACACAAGAGAGATTAGTATTTGAAGTGTTGGTAAGCCAAGGCTTCAACTACCAAACCCTAGGGGAAAATTGCTACTAAGGTGTAGGTAACCCTAGGCCTTAGCAAATTAGCAAATTTTCCTTTTCCTCCCTCTTTAACTCAATGATGAAGCAAATGACAGCTAAGATGAAGCAATAAATACTAGGGTGTTGCAAAGGCAAGGCACTAGCAAAGGCTTCAAGAAAATCGGCTTCTTGGAAAAATCTAGTAGGTGAAGGCTTTTAGAGCTACGACAATAACATGTGCTAGACTTCCTAGGGTTTTAAACAAGTAATTTCATAATCTTAATGTAAATGCAAGATAAACATAACCATAACCATTCAAATAAGAAGAACTGCAGAAATTTTACTTACATACATCAAGAATCATCAAGCAAAACCCTAGTTGAACACTTCCACAAGGAAATTGCCAAAAATACTGCAAATTTAGCCTCCTTCAACAAGTGCGCCTAAAATTTCAGCCAAGTAACCCTAGATAGGGCACAAATTTCAGACCTCACTAAGTGTGAGTGAAAGATGATGAATAATACAAAGGCTAAAACCCTTATTTATAAAATATCAATGACCAGAATTAGGTCAAAAAGGCTGACATGGTCAATTACATGTAAAATCCAGTTTTTACATTAAATGTCATAATAAAACCCTAAATCAAGCTGTGAAGATGACGCCATGCCCTTTTAGGGTGATGTTAGGCCTTCTTAGGGCAATGTTGGCCTCCAGGAGCAAAACGTTGGGCCTCCTTGGGCCTCTGGATCAAACCACACATGCCACTTGGCACACAACTGCCTCCAAAGTGTCCAAAATGTTGGGTGACATCATGGGTCACCTGGGTGACGTCATGGGCCTTCCACGGCCTACACCATAGTGAGAAGACCCCCTGGGTCCAGCCCTGTCGAGCTATCTCTGGTGGAACATCCTCCTCTCTCTCTGGTGCAAACCTCTGATCCGTCTTTGCCCCTGGCTGGGGTCTCAGCATCCATCTAGTGGGCTTTTAGCCCTATGGAGGTCCAAACTAATCATATCCCCATGTGTACATGTCCCTCGGGTATGGCCCTCCAACAACAACAAGTACACCCTCCGTGGGCTTATAAGTCACAGGAATCATAGAAATGGCAATCAAATCTAATAATTAAGTTATTTAAACATGTGCATGAAACCCCCTTTCCCAGACAAGTGCTCAAAGACGATATGCTATTATACAAGCCAAGTTTGGAGGGGACGCTAGGATGTCCTATTGGGCTACTTCTCATTCGATGTGGATTGTTTTCGGGTGAAGACAAATCCAGGCCATGTAAGTGGGTAAGGTGGTAAGGGATGTCTGAGCAATGGGTGCAGTGATGATAGGGGAATGCATGGCTTACCTGTGGGTGCCTCTGAAGAGGGTGAGTTGCACCTTGTCATGGATGCAAGTGTTTCCAAGCCCATTGATGCCTTTTATCTTTTTATCTTATTGTTATTTCTTTCAAGAGACTAGTTAGGGGACACTGCCCTAGCGTGGTGACCAGTGGTGACAATGTTACCCACAAGCATTTCACGGATATGATAAGGTTGGCTCGTGATGAGACCCCCTTTCTCTTGGCTATGCCACCAAGAGCCACTACCCTAGCGTGGTGACAAGTTGAATGGTAGTATCATACCGCTACATGTGGTGACAAGCTGAATGGTAGTATCATACCGCTACATGCCCATGGACCTAATAGGTTGGCTCGTAATGAGACCCCCTATCCTCCAACTAGGTCTTGATTTTATTATTTTTTTACGGGTCCCTTTGTTTCTTGCTGAGAAGCCTTTTATTACTTTCTCGGGGTTCCCTGGGCGAAGCATCTGAAGGTTTCATTCTTTTGTCTTTTATCTTTTGCCAGCTACTTTTACCCTCTTGGTCTTTAGCCCCTTCTTACCACAAGGTAAGGTACAACCCTTTGCTAGCTTCGCAAACCCAATGCTCGGACCAATGTATGGGATGGATGAGAGGGAAAAAAATGAAAAGTGGTAAGTATGGTGGGAAAGGACGATGACCTTTCATGAAACCCCCGCAGTGGCAACTCAAACCCTATGGGAACTAGCTTACTAGGGCATCCTATCATTCCCCCCAGGTGTGGACAAGTGGAAAGGCATAAGGTCCAAGCAAACGTTAGAAGTAAAAAGAATTAAATGCACATATTCAAATGTTTTGAGAATCAGAGTGACACATACCATGATACCCAGACTCATTACCTCATGGAGCAAGACCCACTGCTACTGAAGCACCAGGTCGATGGGATGGATGATGTTGTTGCTGACAAGGTGGAGGCGTTGAAGAAGAAGAAGGATGGGCCCTCCAGGGCCAGGCTCAAGTCAATATGGTTCTCAATACTCCATGTCTAGGACCTGTGGACCTCGAGACATAATCTCCTTAGTTATCCCTAGGCTATGGGATAACAGGTGGCATGTGTGGCATCATCCGGAGGCCTTGGAAGGCCTAATGTTTTGCTCATGGAGTCTGACGTCCTACTTATGAGGCCCAACATCACCCTAGGAGGGCATGACGTCACTTCTATTAGACATTTTAGGGTTTAATTCTTTGAATTTATGTAAAAACTGGCTTTTTTATTTAATTTGGCCATGTCGGCCTTTTCTAACCTAAACTTTAATTAGAGGTCATTGATATTGTATAAATAGAGAGATAAAACTCTCATTTTTTCATCATCTTTCACTCACAAGTGTGAGTTCTGAAATTCGGCCCTCTTTAAGGGTTATTGCCTGAAATCAAGTGTTGCGCAACTTCTTGGAGAGGCTAATCTTGGTGCATTTTGGCATTTTTCATGGTGGAAAGTCTTCAACTAGGGTTTGTTGCTAGATTATTTTTGATGAAGTAAGTAAATCCGCAATTCTTCATTTTATTTTGAATGGTTATGGTGAATTTGCTTGTTCATATCAAAGATTATGAAAATGTTAGTTTGAAACCCTAGGGGAAAAACATATGTTACTATCTTTTTCCTTATAATTTTCCACCTACTTGAAAAGAGAACACTTATTTTGAAGTATACACTAGAGCCCTACCATTGTAGCACTCTAGTAGCATTACTTCATTTGCTTCATACATTTTACTTCAAATTTAATCTAAGGAATAAGGAAATCGCTAGGGCCTAAGGTTACTTACTTTCTAGCAATCATTCCTTCTAGGGTTTAGACATTGAGGCCTTAGGGTACTAACACCTCAATCATCTCAACCATCCCTTTATATTATCTATTATCATTGTTGTTTTCCACTAAGAATTGCTGTTGCTAACCTTGACTCCATTACCCTAAAAAGCACTAATCCACTCCTCATAAGTGATTGATTGACCAAACAACTCTTAAACTATCTTTCCTAAGACTTCTACTCACTCCTGCTAACTTTAAACTAGACTTACTCACTAACTAATTTGCTAATGTTGCAAAAGATTGCTACAGCCATCCATAACAGCAGCAAATTCATCCTAAAAGCAAGATTGAAAGCTGATTATACATTACCATAATTGCTTCTGACAACAGTTATCAATATGTCATCCTAAGGCTATTGTTTATTGTCATTCTTAAGCATTGTTGAGGCATAATTGTTGTGGTTGTTGCTAAATATTCATTGTTGTTGTAAATATTTACATTGCTTCAGTTCTATATCAGCTTGTTTATCTTTCAGAAGTTTATGGTTTTATGAAGCATTGACATCATATGGTACTTGCAAATTGCATTTCTTTTCTATTTGTTGTCTTGTTCTGGGCAGGTACACCTAATTTATCTTTTGCTTCATCTCAGTAAAACTTTGGAACTTTTGATCTGGGTGACCTGTGATATGGGTGCGACTTTCTTATAGCTTTTACCTTAGCCTTCTCAAACCCTCAGGTCACTGGGGACGTCTCACCTGGGGTACTGTGACATACTCCTAAAGAAAAAGAGGTTTCCTATTAAGGTGACAGTGATAGGTCATCCTCCTTGTTATGCCAATTCAATATCCAGTTGACTTTGGCTTTGGGCAAGTACAAATTGCGTGATAACAAGGTGTATATAATAACATGGAAATGTAAAGTCTTACCTGAGGGTGCCTTTGTAGAGGGTGAGTTGCACCTTGTCATAAATGCAATTGTTTCCTAGCCCATTCATTGCCTTTTATTCTTAGCTTTATTTCTTTTAGCGTAGCCAATCCCAATGCCCAAACAAGGATAGGGGAGATGGAAGGAATAAAGATGGAAAGTGGTAAGTATGGAGGGAACGGACGATGACTTTTCACAGACCCACCCATTAGCAACACATTCTAAAGGGAAACCAACTTACTAGGGCACCGTGTCACCCTTTTAGGTATAAACGAGCAAAGAGCATAATTTCCAAGCAAACATCATGAAATGAAGAAGGATTCAATACAACATATTCAAGTGCTTCAAAAATCAAAGTGATACATACCATGATACCCGGACTCACTACCTCATGGAGCAAGACCCACCGCTACTTCAAGACAAGGCTGGTGGGATGGATATTGTTGTTGGTGATGAATGGACTGAACTGAAGAAAAGAGGGGCCCTCCGGGGCCATGCTCAAGTCGTCTAGCTCTAGGTACTCCATGTCTATAACCTGTGGACCTCAAGATATATCTCCTTAGTTATCCCTAGGCTAGGGGATAACAGGCCCTTTTCTAACCCTTTTACCCTTGTAATAAAGTAAAGTGACTTTATCAGCTCAAAGTCACTTAAAACACCTTTTTATAATTACTCAATTTCACTTTTTAAAAAGATTGTTTTTCATCTTGATGACATCAAATAATTAATTAATTCCCTTTTTTTTCCACTAATGCCTACGGGAATCACTTAGGCTATTACATCAATCTCTTGTCGTGATCATTTGGAAAGGGACATTACAAAATATTAGTCCATAAGTAACATTCCTCAGTTGTTTCTGAAAGTCACTATGACAAATTATTTTAAGATTCTTTGCAGCCTAAAGGGATTATCAGTGAACTTTGCAACCTGGAATAGAAGCAGAGAGCAGCTTTGGTTTTCTTCTGCCACATAATGATAGAGCTATTAGAAACAACCGGTAGGTTTATGCCCTTCCTGTCCAAGGTATATTAGTCAGGCATCTTAAGACTTAGACATTGAGGTCAAGAAAAAGTTTAATAAAGAACCGTGTTTTTCAAAAGAATGGTTGTTGAATCCTCGTCATCTAAGAAAATGAGGATTTATAATTTGAAGGAGAATATTAAAGAAAATGTATAACCTGCTATATAAATTTGGAAATTGAGATATAGATGTCGGCATCCATACCATATTCTGCATTGAAGAAAGCTATTCAGAGAGACGAGAGTGAAATGTCTAAATAACTGTCAGAAAATAGTACTAAGATAGGGAGTTTTATGCTCCTTGCTAGTCAAGATTACCTTAGATGCTCTCAAACTCACCTTGGGAAAAGGTCAGCACCCTTCCTGAACGTTCTGAAGAGGTAACATGTATGGTAAGTAGAAGAAATCTAAGGTTGCTAACTAGATTTCTCAGCTGGCCATAGAATAGTAATGAGGATTCAATGGCGACACTAAGGTAAGTACTTATTCATCTCATTTAAGTATTACAAACATGGCTCATTTCTAATATTTTAACCATTTTCACAATTTTATTTATTTGTAAAGCTCAAATTCAGCTAGCCCATTTCTAATATTTTAACCATTTTCATAATTTTATTTATTTGTAAAGCTCAAATTCAGCTAAGTTTAGCATTGATTTAGCCTTACTAAATTCTGGAGCTTGCACTTGTTTACAGTTCTCTCTTAGACCTTCAAAATGAAGATTCCAGGAAGTCAATATGTTGTTTATCAACTATAACTGGAAAAAAGTGGATCTTATATTGATCTACTCCAAAATTGGTTTTCATGATTATGGTAAAAAGCAAAGTGAATATGTAAAGTTTGATGTCTCCAACAGGTTGCTAATCTAACTTCAACAAAAAATCTACACTAAGAAACTTCAATTTTATTTCCATGAAGACAGAATTTTTAAAATCGTGAACTAGTACAAAGTTAAACAGTGTGCCTTTTTTGTGAGGCGATCTAGATTGACAATTACCAAAAGAATTCGCCATTAAAAAAATGGAAATCTCAGTTTGAAGCACACACACAAGGGAATGACAGCTTGACCCAAGTTGTCACTGAAATACGCTAGCCCTTCAAAAATTCAGCGAAAAGAAAAAAGGTACATGATATCATATTAGAAATTCGCATCATTTTCAACTGATTACAAGAGATCATGAAATAAAACAAACAAAGGCATATAGTTTGCAAACAACCTTAATGACACCACGACAAAAGAGCATCTCAACAACTTCCTTTACAATAGGCAGAAGACCAGCATGGTGTACACCAATTCCTCTCCTTAACAAATCTTGTACTCTTACAACCTACATGAAATCCAACACCCAAAGGATTCTTTTAAAAACTGTGTGATTACCTTAAAGTATAAGTATTAAATATTGAAGCCAATGGGAGGCATGCCAAGTAACATTAATAGCTGCAAGCACTCGAGATCGAAATCTTCATTTACCTGAGGAAGCTGTCGATCAGATCCCTTCAAACGGGAAAATGCCTTGTCGCAGAAAACACGTATCTCACTCTTTTCTGATCGGCTCGTAAGATCCGTACCAGTTAAGCTGTCTGCTGACTGGTCACAACGGTTCTTTGAAAAGCAAAAAACCACTACCTAAAAGTTATACATCAGCACTCATTATTGTCTCAAAATCTTACTGAAAGTCTTCACAAGCAAAAGAAGCAAATACAAATAAATATGACGTATAACAGTGTCTTTTCATGACGTACCAAATGTTTCTTTCTTGTGAATTATTGTGATTGCCATTTACTAAACATCATATAGAATAACAAGAGAAAGAGCTGAAAAGTGAAAAAAGAACATAAGTGTATTAAGAAGGTTTACTCAGATAAGCATACAGGTAGCCAACCCTTCTTTGATAGCTTGTTGACTAGTAAATATAATTGGGAAGTCTCTGATTTCCAACCTCCAGCATTTGAACGCTGAGGCCCACCACTATATGCTGCATGCCCTCCTAGCTGAGCTCCAGAAAATTTTTGTGTTTGATTGCCACCACCTTTCTCAGAAGCTCGACCTTGAACAACTGCCATACGACTTGGTGCTCCTGTAGATTTTCCACCAACACTTGCCACCCTGCTGCAACTTTTCAGATTGTGTGCATCTTTTGCTGCTTTTACTCCCTTGGGTAAAAATATTTCTTTCTCGCAGATTTCATATAACTCTCCTGAATAATAAAGGCAGTGCACAAGAGGAACAGGCCTTTGGGTTGTCCTGATTCCAAACATAATGCATTAAGTTACAAATTTCATATCAGATCAATAAGAGAAACGACAGTAGAAAAACTGAAATTAGGAGAAACAAACCTTACAGAAAGGTAGAAAAAAAGCATATTGTACCATTTAGCAAGCTTGAATACACGTAATACAAGTAATGATTTATCATCTAACCATGATGACCACAAACAAACTTTTCAAAAATGATGCATAAAACTTCATTTTCTGAAAGAAACCTGAAATTCAATCCATTTTTTATCTTCATTGCTACTATTTCCAAGATATGACTCCTAAGGTAATTTTATTAATCTCCAGCAAACGACCAAAATATTAGACCAATCGGACTCAGAAATACAATTGATGGCAAACCAAAACCCAGCAAGTAAGCCTATCCATTCAGTTACTTGTGGTCACCACCAGCCCCATTTATAATCTGACAATTAAAATTCAAATGTCAAGATTTAATGATCCGTAAATGAAGGAATTATAGCCCACCCATTTCACTGACACAGTTCCTCTGCACAAACAAATGATGTCTATGCACTTTCAACAATCAATTGTCAATGCTGAAATCAAACCTCTTGAAATGAATTCACCACCATGAATGAATGGCTCTGCTATTTGAATTTTGAATGTGCCCACACAGCACTCTAACTCTGTTATGATAGCATATACAATGTTAAAACAATGCTTAATTTGATAATCGTATTCCTGCAGAAAATTGACGATGCATATGCACAGGACGTGAAAGTGCTGGGCTATTACAAATGTGAATGCATGTAGCTAATAAATCTGACAACTGCACAGCTATAGGCATAGCGTTTGGCTGTAGCTACTCAAACAATGATCCCAGCAATTAATTAACATAACCAGAACAGCAAGAAATACAAGCATCCCCTGTGCAGAGTATTCACTCATGCACCAAGACACAAAATTTACACTCAAAATCAAAATGGGAAAACCAGAATTCAACAGGACTTGATTCTTGCTCAAGAAATTATTACAAAGGGTGAGCTATACAATCTCACACAGAGATTTTGTGTATTCTTACTCACCGGCTGTATCTCGAAAATTGCTTTGGTTCAAGGACAACCTTCGCTTTCCGTGCACAGGCCCTGTTATCGCACAGTTTGTAGCTAGGAAGAAAGGCTATAAGATGGAAGGCCAAACTGGCGTAACAGGAACCTATCCCACCCAATGTCACCACGATGGGCAGGTTATTTCTCTGTAAGGAGGATAGGCCCAGGGGAGACGTCCCCGGTGACCTGTGGTTTTGAAGAGGCAAAGGCTAAAAGGACAAGGATAAGATTTCACCCTTCACAAGTCACCACCAAAACAGATAGTCCCGGCTAAACAGCCAACAATAAAGTAAATCCCCAATGAAGAACACCTTCCTGGAACAAAGCAACAGCAAATTAATATATGCAATCTATATATCAATGGGTTAGTACTTCATAAGACTATCTGATAAATATATATGAGCAATGTAGCAATAAACGTTGACGAAGTCAATGTTTATCAATAGCAATGAAAAAGATATAACACTTCACCAATAAATATTGGAACAATGTGGCATTCTGT
>ML805600.1:0-17513 GCA_009831015.1 Picea engelmannii
TCTGGAAAGTCAGTACTTTGCCAACCATTCGAACTCCAACTCATCCTTCTAGAAGATTCCTTCTAGAAGAATCGAGAATTTATTCATTTTCTCCTTTAGAAACATGTCCGCACCCTAACCATTAACACAGTGCGGAAAGTCCGTAGTTCAGCTGAATGCAACCTGCGGAAATTAAGGATTTCCGTAGGAGAGTATATAAGCAACCTGCGTACCATTCTTAAAATATGATTTTGAGAAAATGATTAATGTAACTTCTTCTGGAAAATGTTATTAATGAAGAGTTTGATCTTCTATCACCATAACATGATCATGTTATCATCCCGATAACCAAAAATGTGGATAACAACTCTAATCTCGGTGTGGTTCTGATACAAGTACCAGTCCTCGGTCTTTGTATTCTCCGAGAGATGCAGAATTCTCTGGACTTCGTCATTGATGCGAGGCTCGGGCCTACCGCTCAACATGCTTACCACAGGGTGGTAGAATAGATCAATGAATGCTTTGAAGCTGTACTCTATGGAATTATGCTTCAACAAAGAGGTCCATGCTGTGACTGGCTGAGGCCTTCCATCTGCGTCCATTTTCTGCATGGAGAAACTGAATTTATCTACTTGGAAGTAGACAAACATGTAGGCCAATATTGATGAGTATCTGAACATGCCTTCTGTGCCAAAATTTACGAACTGTTCGTGAATATTATCGGCCAAGAAGGTGCTGTAATCAAACTGTGTTGTGGGCTTTTCATCATTAGAGAAAATGGATAGAAAACCCAGAATGGGCTCATCTACCCACTGGTCGGAATAGTAACCTAGCAGGGCACAAAGGGAGGAAATGATTTGGTTTCCCTTGGTGGAGAACATGGATGATGGGTAAGGGGGATTGGTGGAAGGGAATTGAGCGGAAGTGGGAAGGAAAAGCTCGAATATCTGAGCTCTCTGGGGAAAATTCATCTTCTGATATAGCTTGGTGAGGATTTCTAGGTTGAAAGGGGACACAGATTCGGCACGGGGAATTTGCATCATCTGGTCTATGTCTTTGGGAGTGATGAGGAACAGGGTGTCTCCGGATGAGGAGATGATGGCTCTCTGTTCGGGGATGTAGTGAGCTTGGCATTTAAGTGTGAATTCGGGAAAATGATGGATTTGGGGAAAAAGGTACAGGGGTAAATTGGACTCCCAGAGTCCAATTTCATCGCTCTGGTCCAGGAAAACCTCCCGGAGCCATGAATGGAGGTATGAAAAGTCGAGATCACACTTGGTATCAATGATCAACCTGTCTTTGTCAACCAACGGGATTTTGTCCAGGTCGACAGGAGGTTGGAGAAAATGATTCTCCTCTCCTTCTGCTTGTCTTGGCTTTGGCGCCATCTCTGCAACAGTACCTGCAAATAACACGGAGTTAGTGGGGTCGACTGACTGTGGATGAAGGCGACAGGAATGCAATGGAGGACTAAGAGGTAATCTGGTGCGATGGATGAATAGTGAACGAAGGGAGAATAATGGCAGTTTTATTTAAAACTGTGGTCGGTCGGGCATGAGAGACAGGTCAGCAGGATAATGGGTATGTTATCCAGTAATAAATGGACAACGGGCCACTTGGGGGTGAGATGGCAGGTGACGGTGGCCAAAACATATGGACGGGTGACGTGGATGCTAGGGATTGGAAATGAAAGTCGTGATAAGGGGCTATTCATGAGTGAAAAGGGGTAGGGAACTGACAGCAGTTATGGGGATGTGACATAACTCGGGAGCAAGTGGAACAAGTGGAAGACGATGTCCATGAGTGACGGGAGCTATCAGATAGCAGATGGTGATGGGACTTCGGGACCAATAGGCTGATGCCACGTATGATAAGGGGCCCGCCAGAGGGGAGAAACCATTCCGGACCCCCCCCCCTCAGTTAAAAACAGAACGGACGGGGGGGTCCAGAATCCAATCTGGATCATGGATCTAAGTGCTCGTTCCTGGACCGTCCAGATCTGTCCAATTCTTATCACCGATTTCGGACCCCCCCCCCCTCGGTTAAAAGCAGATCGCTCGGGGAGGTCCGGAATGCTATGTGAGCCGTAGATCTAGGCGCTGCAATGAGGACCGTTCAAATGTGCAGGAGGCATAAATCAGAAGCCGCTGGGGGAAAACTTAGGATAAACACACTTTATGGGTTTTTTCCCCCAAATTTTAAAATAAACAACACCACGGGGCTTCAAACAAACTATCCTCTAGGCTTCTGAGACATGTGTGACATATTACATTGATTTGGTTTTATTGGAGTTAAACAATGAAGAAACTAACCTAAATGCTAACCTAACTTCCTATGACAGTTAACCCAGATTAAACTATTGGGTTAAGAAATTACTCTACCCTGGAGCTATCTGGCCAGGATTTGACAATCTGGCCAAATTTATTCACTAATCTAACCTAGGCACTTTGGCTAAGATTAAACTGTTTAGCCAAATCATTCACTACCCTATCAACATCAAATTTAAAAAGAACTTGGCCATGCTTGAAAGGTATGGCCAAGTTACTATTATTGCATGGGGCTTTTATTTCAATTCTTTTATGCCCTCTTTTCTTTTCTTTTTTCTTTTTCTTTTTCTTTTCTCTTTTTCTTTTTCTTTTCTCTTTTTCTTTTTTCTTTTTCTTTTCTTTTCTTTTTCCTTTTTCTTTTTCTTTTCTTTTTCCTTTTTCTTTTCTTTTCTTTTTCTTTTTCCTTTTTTCTCAAATTATTTGTAGGATGAAAAATCATTTGTCAACAAAAAATGCTAGAAACAGATAATATCTCAGTCACCAGTTGATTCCCATAATTTATGGGGTGATAATAGGACCAAGTAGTTCCTCATCTCATTCTCTTCAATTTATTCCATTTTGTGTCAATTTGTATGAATTTTGGTTGAGGGACAACTTTTTCACAAGAGGGAGAGAGAAATTACACCTCTTCCACTCATGTGGTGTGAGTAGATGACCCTAATCGCACCCTACAAGAGGAACAATTGCAATTACTTTATCCTATCCTCAATTTAACATCCCCGGCCACCCATGATGGGGCCGCACTACACGAGGGAACACTTTCGTTCTCTCACTATGGAACATACTGTAACATACCTAGTATTCAACTGAGCTATGCCACATAAATTTTCACTTCAAACTGCATGCAATTATAACATATACATACAACACTCTTGTGGAAGATTTACATATAAACGTAAACAAAAAATTACATTCTGTAAATATACGATTTCATACTGAAATAACAGTAAACACATATATGTAGCATATACAGGGAAATACCCATAAACATACAGACAGTTATAATCACATATATGATAAATCGTAACATAAGCATGTAAATAACAATGCAGCATGTAAATTTATCATACGATTGGTACTTATCTTGGAAAGATTGTCACCAACTATGTACAGAACGTCCACGAACCTCCCAGCCTTAGACTACACTGTTGATCACTCTCAACAGTGAGTCACCCCCGAGCTGGGACTAAACTCCACCCGGGTAAAGGGATTCCTAACTAGGCTAAAGGCTCATAGACAACAGGAAAGACTTCATCTCAGGTGCTCACTCAACTAACATCCTACAACCTCTCATTCCCCACATGCCTGTCCCACCCAAGGAAGTGTGCCCCTTCTTTGCTCAACAATCCTTTGGCTTCCCCACTTTCCTTCCAGGGCTTCAACAATAGGTCGGACAGGAAGTCTCATAGCACTATAGCTACAATTTAGCACCTTCAAAAAATCAATTCCTAGCAATTATCTTTCTCAGAGAATTGCTCATAGGCCTGACCACCCGCCTCTTGAATTTCCCACAGGCCTGACAACCCACTTCTTTAATCCCGCTCCCAAGCTAACCAGGTACACCAACCGAAAATGGTTATGGAAACAGGCTCAGATACAGTGAAATGAATGTCTGAAGGATAATGGATTGCATGAGTGAAATGGTCATGGAATCATTGACTGGATGAATGAATGATGGAAGGAATCATGGGAGAGATGATTGTCAGAATGATCATGAAGAATGATTGTGAAAGTGTCCAAATGAGATAAGTCCCCACGATATGTATGCATGTCCCCAAATTGACACTTGTCATGTTGGAAGCTACTTTGTTCCACTTGTCCCCAACTTTAGAACTTAGGATAAAATAATTATCCATACTTTATGTTTTAAGAAATATTAATGTAATATTCCTTTTTGTCTTAAGCTCTCTAGCTTAGCCCTTTCCTTAACTTGTGGCCCTCCATTTCCCTAACTGGTGGAGTTCAATCCCCCATCTCTTTTATCGTGGTCGGTCTGCACGCAACGATGTATTTTATATTAATCATGAGACATATACAAAATAGGCGCACTGGCCTTTAACATCTAGGAGCTCTGGCCTAATTCCAAAACATAATCATCCCAGCTTTTAATAACTGGCTCACCAACCTATAACACATATCATGTACAGAAGGCTCACTGACCTCCATACTACGTGCACTTTAGTTACTGCATGCGGTATCCGGTAATGTGCACACTACATCATTTTACTGCACAGTACATGCGTGCACTATGCCATGAAAGGTGCATTACAAAATGATGTCAAAACAACTCACCAGCTTAAGTACACATACATTGCATTTACAACTGGGTTTGGCCGAGGGATATTACACTTAAGGAAAGGACTGAGTGACCCCCAAGAAATGAAAAAATGAACAAATTCATAATGCAAGGTGGAAAGCCTAACCTACATGCCATTTCTAAGATCCTTACCTATCAACATGGACCAATTTTGGTTGATAAAACACTCATAAATGTATGATACTTTTGTCGCAACTGTAAGAAAACAACCACAAACTAGAAATGACACTTGTTAAACATTAGTCCCGGTAAATATTAATGATAAAATATCAACTGGACAACTTGGCCTATACAAAAGTGAGTAAAAAGCGATTAAATAGGTGAAAAAATGAATTTTTACCAAGTCATTTGTCATTTTTACCAAACCCTTGCTTGAAGCCCAAAATTTTCCACAAACTTATGGTGGATATTATGGAAGATTCCACTGATAGAATCACAATTTGTTAGAACCAAGTAGTTCCTCATCTCATTCTCTTCAATTTCTTCCATTTTATGTCAATGTTTATGCAAATTTTGGCCAAGGGGTAGATTTTTCACAAGAAGGAGAGTGAAATTGTGTTGGACAACTGAGAGGGGGGGTGAATTAGTTGTTACTGTGCTTAAACAATTATGCCTATTTTAAAGTCTTTACTGAACACTCAATGACAATCACAATAATGCAGGGAGATAAGCAATAGAGTATTTAACATCAATCGCACACATGAAATATACAGAGACAGATATTTCCTGAGGAAACCCATAAAGGGAAAAACCTCTTCTTCTTGATATGATATGTAATCTTTATTTTCTATACATTATCTTTCTTATGAGCTCCAAATTCTCAACAACAACTTGCTGAGAGCACCAACTCTCTGGTTTCTCTAGCACCCACTAGAAGGAAGCACCAACTCCCTGGTTTCTCTAGCACCCACTAGAAGGAAGCACCAACTCTCTGAGTATTCTAGCACCAAATTCCAGTTACAAAGACACCAACATGTATAACAGAGAACAATAGTTCTCCCTTGCACCACCCTACCACCCTGGTTTTCCTGGCTGCAACTAGATGGAAGCTACAACTCCCTGTGCTCAAGCACCTACTTGAACCTATGAGGACATCAGTCCTCCCTAACACCTCCCTACCACCCTAAAATATAAATCTTTGATTTTCTTGAATTTATCATAGTGATATAGCATTTATCTATGGCTTACTAGTCTCATCATTGTTATGCTACACTACTCTACTCTGCCTGCATCAGTCTCTCTCTGCTCGCCTACCTTGCACTTTCTGTTCTTCTTCCTTTTATGATTTGTACGCCATATTGCTTCTATGTACTATGCCTCTGCATTCTCTTCACTGCATCATTATTCTTCCCTACAAGTTGTTCACAACGTCTCTTCCTCACAACTGCATAGCTAACCAACATAATCACTTCACTTCTTTGTTCTGCATCTCTCCCTGATGTTGAGTCCTCTGCCTGATCATTATGGAAACTCTCCATCCTCTCTAGTGGTTCATTCCATGTGTTCATCATCAGTGGGCGTTATGTTGACATTCCTTAGCTTCTCTGGCAGTCAAAACTCTCAGTCTTCTCTGTCAGTTACAACCAGCCAATTATGGATTATTTGGCTTCTAAGCCTCTTTCTTCACATTATCACTGGCGATGACCATATGCTTGGGATTAATGATCTCTTTAGCATTTATCAATTCAATGACCAAGATTCAATCTCCTGAAATGGATGATTGTCATAACTTCGACACTTTTCCCTTCAGAACTTTTGGGATTCAAACCTTCTGAAAATTCTGAATCAGACTGTCTGAACAGATCAGGTGGTTCACATTACATCTCGGAACCAGATCAATGGTTTAGCGTTAATCCTTACAGTCATTCTTCATTGCTTAATCCAACGGCTAGGACTTAATCAAGCAATGATATGTATGGCCACCTTTTACTCTATGAGTTTGTCTATTATTCATACACTATCCTTCCACTGTATTTTGATCAACGGTTGATAGTACCCATGACATCAGATCGACGGTTGAGATCTCCTTCGGGTCTTCGAACTCCATATATTTAGATTATCAACCCTTTATTTCCTCCATACATCAATCTTTAGGAACTGACAGGCCTCTGACGCATGTCCCTCTTGAATTAACGGTTGAGATCTCCTCGGGTCTCCAGACTTTGGAGATTTCAAATCTCAACCCATTCTTTCCTCCGGAGTGATCACTTGTTGAGTCATTCATCAGACGGTGGAGACCACTTGTTGTCGGTTAACATTTTCACTTACAATATCCTTCCATTGTATTAGATCAACGAATGAGACTACTCCCGAAGTGATCTTCATATCGAACGTCTCATGTCCACTTCATGTCTTTGACATTCAGGACTTTGGGTCATTGGGTGAGTACTGATGGTAAAAATATCGAAGAAAAAATTCCATAGTGACGTAAATCTTGCGTCACTCGATGACATGTCCCGAGACGAGAAACTGCCACGTGTCACTTAGATTCGTGATTTGCACGTACCTGAAATGTTGATTTCAACTTGACACTTGTTGTTTTATGACTGTGCCACATGTCCTTGCTAACGTAGACTGCTGACATGGACTTCTGACGTGGTCTGCCAATATGACCTTTTATTGACGTGGTCTGCCACTATGCCCTTTTGTTGACGTGGTCTTCTACATGACCAACAACCCTGATCCAATGGTCCTCGTTTGTCTTCCAAATCCAACAGTCCTCATTCATTTCAAATTTTCGGGCTTTGGGTATTTCACATCTCAAACCTTCTGGAGCATAACCTCCTCGCAAATTTAAACCCAAACTAAATGTTGTTCGTCGATCAAGATCTTAGATCGACGGCATGATATGTCAGCGTTGCAGCTCTGCTAGCTTATATTGTCCTTCCACTTGAAAGTGTTCTGACGGCTGACGAGAATTCACATAATCGAATTCTCAAATCTCAAGCTCTCCAAAGTGTAACCTCCTCGCATCTTTAGACCCAAAGTGAATGTTTCTCATCGATCATGAACTTATATCGACGATTTGATCTTTCAGAGATGCGGATTCGCTGGCTTATCATGTCCTTCCACTTGAGAGTGATCTGATGATTGTCAAGATTCTTGAAGTAGATCCACGATCAAGAATGATTGTGGAACCACAATCTGCAAGTGTTTTAACTCGTCACCGAAACTCCACAATGGGAAGATGTTCTCTATTGGAGATTCAACCACAATCATTGATATTCGAAGATATAAGATCAGATGGTCTTGACTGATTGAGGGATTGGAACTAGCACGACGTTTAATTCTACTTCTGATCTCCACAATTTATCATTGTCGTTGATCTGGAGATTGCGCATCCGACGGTCACGACTTAATATGACTTAAACGCATTATTTGTTGGATCAACCGCAGTCCTAGATATTCAAATCTATGAGATCTTAAAATCTAGACGGATTGCGGGATTGTAACTGGTGAGTATTTTAATTCAGTTTTCTCTCCCCGCAATGCATCCTTGCCGTTGATTTGGCTTGCATATCCGACGGTCTCGATTTGATCTGAGTTTTATTGCACCATATCTTCTGAGCTTTTGATATTCATTCTTTAACTCTCCAAAGATTTAGTCTCCATTCGCTTCCTTCTGCTCCGCCTTCTGTTCTTTCCATCAATGACAAACACACTCTTTCCTGCCAAATATGCCAACAATCTCCCCCTTTGGCATTGATGGAAACCCTCAAAGGTTGTTCTAGACTGCTTGGACCTCCAACTATAGCATCTAGACCATTCATTTTCTCCCCCTTTGACATCAATGTCAAAGAAAACATGCCCCCCTTGAGTTGTTGTAGTAATTTTCAAAGGTATCAGATATTCAACCAAAACATACTCCCCCTGATAGGATGGACTCTCTTAGGTGAGAGTACGGATGAAACCCATCTTCTGAGGAAGATATTGAAAAGGTGTCTTGGCTAGGGGTTTAGTAAAGATGTTTGCAATTTGTTCTGTGGAAGGAATATAATTCAGTTGAACAGATCTGTTTGTAACCTGCTCTTTGAGAAGATGATACTTTATTGGGATATGTTTTGTCTTTGAATGGAGAACATGATTCTTCGAGACACTAATGGCACTGGTGTTATCACAGTGAAGTGGAATTGGATCAGTATAAGTTACCTTCAAATCTACAAGAGTTTGTAACATCCATAAAATCTGAGTGCAACAAGTAGCAACATCAATGTACTCTGCCTCTGTAGTTGATAATGAGATAGTTCCTGCTTTTTACTGAGCCATGCTACTAATGAATCACCTAAGAAGAATGCACCTCCACTGGTGCTCTTTCTCTCATCCAAATAGTTTGGCCAATCAACATATGAATATGCAGTTAATTGTAAGTTATGATTTCTAGGATACCAAAGACCACAAGTCATTGTACCCTTCAAATATTTGAATATCCTCTTGACAACTGCTAAATGAATTTGTTTATGGGCGGCCTGATAACAACCTACCATTCCAACAACCTGCATTATATCAAGACGGGATGTTGTGATGTACATAATACTGCCTATCATTGATTGATATGCTCTTTGATCAACATTAGGTGAAATATCATCTTTACTGAGCTTGCAACCAACCACCATAGGTGTATTGACAGGAGAGGAATATTCCATTTGAAAACTCTTTAAAATCTTTTTCAAATATTGTTCATGAGAGATAAATATCCCCGCAGAACTCTGATTGATTCATAAAACAAGAAAATATGACAGTTCTCCTATCATGGACATCTCAAACTCAGTATGCATTGAATTAGAAAACCACTGAACTGAAAGGTCATTAGTGCATCCAAAGATAATGTCATCTACATAAACCACAACAATTAATAAATCAACATCTTCAGATTATATATATAGATTACTATCAACAATACCTTTCTTGAACCCTTTGTCCTGTAAAAATTTGTCCAGACTGTGATACCAGGCTCATGGTGCCTGTTTCAGTCCATATAATGCCTTTTTCAACGTACAGACATGGTTAGGATTATCTTTCAGTGAGAATCCTTCAGGTTGCTCCATGTATATTTCTTCTTCTAGGTCTCCATTAAGAAAAGTTGTCTTAACATCCATCTGATATACTTTAAAGTTCTTATGACATGCATAGGACATAACCATTCTAATGGCTTCCAATATTTCCACTGGTGCAAATGTTTCATCAAAATATTGTCCTTCAACTTGTGCATACCCCTTATAGACCAATTTGGTTTTATTCTTAACAATTTGTCCTTGTTAATTTATTTTATTCTTAAACACCCATTTGGAGCCAATTACATTCTTATCTGCAGGTCTAGGAACAAACTCCCAAGTATTGTTCTTCTCAATCTGATCCAGTTCCTCATTCATTGATTTTAACCAATTTTCATCTTCACTAGCTTCATTGAAGTTCTTGGGCTCCACCATGGATATCAAGGATATATGTGATTGCTCAGTGTTTTTTATTATCCTTCTCATGGTTTGTACACCTTTGTCTTTATCACCAATTATCTGAATTGCAGGATGATTCTTTTGAGTAATCCTGGAGGAAGGATTTGATGTTGTATATTGATTTGAGTATGCCTGAGTATTTGCATCTTCACCTGACTCAGAGTCTTCTTGTTCTGATTCTTGGACCTGTTCAGCTTCAACTTCAAATATATCCTTTGTTGTTGATTCAGTATTTCTCTCCTCTCTTACTGGGACTCCTTCATCAAATTTTATGTCAATACAATCAACTAATTTATGAAGCCTCTTATTATAGCATCTGTATCCTTTACTGTTTGTAAAATACCCTAAGAATATGCCTTCATCAACCCTGTCATCATACTTGCCAAGGTTTTCATTATTATTCTTTATGTAGCACTTACTCCCAAAGACTTTGAAGTGTTCGATTGTAGCAGGTCTTCCATGCCACAGTTAATAAGGTGTCTTGTCACTGTGTGGTATGAGAGGAGCTTTGTTAAGAATATGGATTGTTGTGTGTATTGCTTCTACCCAGTAGGTTTGACTAATGTTCTTCTCATTCATCATTGACCTGACCATTTGTTGAACTGTTCTGTTTTGCCTCTCAAATACTCCATTTTTCCGTGGAGTTCATAGGATTGTGTATTCTCTTTTGATCCCATGTTTATCACAGAATTCCTTGAAATCACTTGACATAAATTCTCCTCCTTCGTCTGATCTTACAACCTTTAATATGTTTCCTGTTTGATTCTCAGTTAAAGCCTTAAATATTTTAAATTGCTCAAATGCTTCAGCTTTTTCTTTGAAAAAAGCAACCCAAGTGAGTCTGGAGTAATCATCAATGATCATCATGAAGTAGTTTTCCTTCCCTATGCCTTCCTGTCTTGATGGTCCACATAGATCCATATGAACTAACTGGAGTGGTTTATCTGTTGAAGTAGGGTTCCTGGATTTAAACTGTGTTCTGGTTAGCTTTCCTACTTGGAAGGGTTTACACATAGAATCTTGTGTCTTTGATATTCTTGGAAGATATTTTACTGCCTCAATACTTTTGAGCTTGATTAAGTGGTCAAAGTTTAGATGTCCAAGTCTCCTATGCCATAACCAGTTGTAATCATGTTTTCTTAGATGACACTCTTCTCTATCTTATTTCAACAAATATACATTATTATTTTTCCTTATGCCTTTAGCCACCACTTTTCCTGAATTTACAGATTTTATATTACAATCTTCGAAAGTGAACACCACTTCACATCCTCTGTCACACATTTGAATTACACTAAGAAAATTATGTTTCAGCCCATCTACAAGAAGAACATCCTTGTATTTTCATTTACCATTACTCAAACTCACCATCCCTTTACCATTGATTTTACCTGGTTCATCATTTCCAAAGGTTACATTTCTTGTTTTGCTTTTACTTATAGACAAAAACTTATCCTTGTCTCTAGTCGTGTTCTTGGAACATCCACTATCTATATACCCGGGGTCTTTTTTTTTTTGAGCTGAAAGTACTAGACCACATTTTTCACTATCTTTATTTTTCCATGTGTTGGCATTTCTAGCTAAAGGATTTATCCTTGGATCTACCTTGTACTTTTTCAGATGGCAGTTTGCATCTTTGTGGCTGAAGTTATGACAGTTATAACATTCAAGCTCATTGTTCATTAGGTAAAAGTGATTGGTTCTACGTTTTATATGCATTGGTTGCTCAGTTCTATGTTGTAAGGATTGTTTATTTCTTGACCTCCCCAGATGCATGTCTCTAAACTTAATTTGACAATTTGCAATCTTTTGACCAAAATTAGAACAGTAAAAATTGTAGCCATAGAATAAATTTTGGTTCCTGAAGGATGGCCTTCTTCTTGAAATTTGTTGCTCCATCTTCTGATCTCTTTGTTTTTTATCAGGGATGATCTTATCGTTATTAGCTTTTGGTGACAAAGTACTCTCATGGTCTGATTGTCTACTAACTTGGAACTTGATCATATTTAATGGCTCTTTGCTTTCTGGCTCTTTGTTGCTTGAACCATTTACATAAACTAAACCAGTATTTAATGGAGGAGATCTATGTTTGCTCAGAATGTCGTTAATTTCTGTTGTGGCTTTAATGCTTGGAAGATTTTGGAGATACAATGTTTTAAACTTCTCCATCTCTTTTCTGGTTTTTACTACCTCTTCTTCCAAGGCTTCACATCTTGCCTTCTTTTCTGATAGTTTCTGTTTCAAAATGTCCTTTATTTTCTTTTCCTCTTCTAATTCCACTTTTAGCAGGGCAAAGTCTTCATCGGGTCCTTTATTGTCTCTCTCGAATTGTATCAGCAATTATTTTTTATTTTTCTTCTTAGATCTGTCTCTAGCAATTTCTTCTAGATCACTGATCAGTTCTCCTTCCAAGTAAAACACAACTTCTTCATCATCAACATCACTTTCTGTGCCTTTATTATCATAATCCTCTTTGGCCATAAGCATAAAGTCATTATTCTTATCTTCAAAGGAAGAGTCACTATCTGTGTCTTCTGAAGAGTCATCATTATTTACACATAGACTTTTCTTTTTACCAAATCTCTTGGGTTTGTACTTCTTTTCACCTTCAAAATTCTAATCTTGTTTCTTGTGTGGACACTTAGATGCAAAGTGACCTATCTTTCCACTGTTAAAACATTTGAAGGGGAATTTTCTTTGGTACTTGCCTGATCCTTTCTTTAGTATTTTCACAATTTTTTCTTTAATTTCATCAGGCTCAGAATCCTCATTCTTATTTGTTATAAATGATGCTTCTCTAGAGGTGAGTTTATCTTTACCTATCCTCATTTCATAGGCATTCAGAGTTCCTAGGATTTGGTCAATAGATAGAGATTTTAGATCATTGAGTTCTTCTATAACAGAGACCTTTGGGTTGAACCTATCTGGCAGAGATCTCAAAATTTTTTGAACTAAAGCGACATCTTCAATTTTTTTACCAAGTCTTATCATTGCATTTACTTGTTGTTCAACTCTTAGAAAGTACTTCCCAACAGTTTCATCCTCTTTCATATTTAGCTGTTCAAACTGTAATCTATAAGTTTGAAGCTTGTCATCCTTTACCTTCTCATTACCTTCATAACTACTGATGAGTTTGTCCCAAATTTCTTTGGCAGATTCTAAGTGCATAACTTTTACAATTTTTTTTTCTGCAAGCCCACTCAGAATAGAATTCATAGCCTTAGCGTTGAAGCTAAATTCTAGCTTGTCATTTTTAGAAGCTAGTACAACTGGTTTTACATAACCAATCTCTACCACATCCCAGACATCTGCACCTAAAGCCATTATGTAGGTTCTCATCCTAACTTTCTAGAAGGTAAAGTTTGTTCCATTGAACATGGGGGCCTTGTTCGTTGAAGTTCCTTCATGACTAGTCATGTTTAAGCTCTAGGATCTACCCTTAGATAAAAGGAACCGGCTCTGATACCATTGTTGTACAACTAAGAGGGGGGGTGAATCTGTTGTTACTGTGCTTAAAAAATTATGCATATTTTAAACTCTTTATAGAACACTCAATGACAATCAAAATAATGCAGGGAGGTAAGAAATAGAGTATTCAACATCAATAACACACATGAAATATACAGAGACAGATATTTCTTGAGGAAACCCATAAAGGGAAAAACCTCTTCTTCTTGATATGATATGTAATCTTTATTTTATGTACATTATCATTCTTATGAGCTCCAACTCCTCTTGAGGATACAACCTCTATTTTACAAGCAGCAACTTGCCGAGAGCACCAACTCTCTAGTTTCTCTAGCACCCACTAGAAGGAAGCACCAACTCCCTGGTTTCTCTAGCACCCACTAGAAGGAAGCACCAACTCCCTGAGTATTCCAACACCAACTGGATGGAAGCACCAACTTCCATTTACACAGGCACCAACCTGTATAACAGAGAACAATAGTTCTCCCTTGCACCACCCTATCACCCTGGTTTTCTTGGCTACAACTAGATGGAAGCTACAACTCCATGTGTTCAAGAACCTACTTGAACCTCTGACGACAACAGTCCTCCCTAGAACCTCCCTACCACCATGAAATATAAATCTTTTCTTTTCTTGAATTTATCACAGTGATACATCATTTATCTATGGCTTACTAGTCTCATCACTGTTCTGCTACACTACTCTGCTCTACTTGCATCAGTCTCTCTCTGCTCACCTACCATGCACTTTCTATTCTTCTGCCTTTTATGATCTGTGCACCATATCGCTTCTATGTGATATGCCTCTGCATGATTGTCACTGCATCAATGTTTTTCCCTACAGGTTGTTCACAGTCTCTCTTCCTCACAACTGCACAGCTAACCAGCAGAATCAATTCACTTCTCTATTATGCATCTCTCCCTGGCATCGAGTCCTCTGGATGATCATTATGGAAACTATTCATCCTATATGGTGGTTCACTCCATGTGTTCATCATCAGTGGGTGTTATGTTGAGATTCCTTAGCTTCTCTGGCATTCAAAACTCTTTGTCTTCTCTGTCAGTTATAGCTAGCCAATTATGGTTTCTTTGGCTTCTAAGCCCCTTTCTTCACGTGAACACTAGCGGTGAACATACGCCTGGGATTAATGATCACTTGATCTCTTATCAATTCAAAAACCGTGATTCATTCTCCTGAAACGGACGACTATCGTAACTTCGACACTTTTCCCTTCGAAACTTTTGGGATTCAAACCTTCTAAAACTTCCGAATTAGACTATCTGAACAGATCGGGCGGTTCACATTACATCTCAGAACCAAATAAATGGTTTATCATTAATCCTTATAGTCATCCTTCATTTCCTAATACAATGGCCAAGACTTAATCAAGCAATGAGATGTATGGCCACATTTTACTTCACGACTTTGTCTATTATGCTTACGCTATCTTTCCACATTACTTTGATCAATGGTTGATAGTACCCCCGACATCATATCGACAGTCAATATCTCCTTCGGGTCTTCAGACTTTGGATATTTAGAGTCTCATCCCTTTATTTCCTCCATACGTCAATCTTCTAGGTCCGACGGGCCTCTGACACGTGTCCCTCTCGGATTAATGGTCGATATCTCCCCGGGTCTCCGGACTTCAGAGATTTCAAATCTCAACCCGTTCTTTCCTCCAAAGTGATCACCTACTAAGTTAGTCATCAAACGGTAGAGACTGATTTCTACCGATTAACGTTATCACTTACACTATCCTTCCACTGTAGTAGATCTACGGATGAGACTTCTCCCGAAGTGATCTTCAGTTCGGACGTTTCATGTCCACTTCAGGTCTTCGACATTTGGGACTTCGGGTATTTGGCCGAGTACTGGTGGTAAAAATATCGAATCAAAACTCTCAGAGTGACGTAACTCTTGCATCACTCGATGATGTGTCACGAGCCGAGCAGTTGCCACGTGTCACTTAGATTCATTATTTTCACGTATCTGAAATGTTGATTTCAACTTGACACTTGTCGTTCTTTAACTGTGCCACATGTCCTTGTTGACGTAGACTGTTGACGTGGTCTGCCACTATGCTCTTTTTCTGATGTGGTCTATCAATGTGGTCTATTGCATGACCAACAGCCCTGATCCAATGGTCCTCGTTTGTCCTCCAAATCTGATGGTCCTCATTCATTTTGGATTTTCGGGCTTCGAGTATTTCACATCTCAAACCTTCTGGAGTGTAACCTCCTCGCAAATTTAAACCTAAACTAAATGGTGTTGGTCAATTAGGATCTTAGATCGACGACTTGATATGTCAGCATTGCATCTCTGATAGCTTATCCTTTCCTTCCACTTGAAAGTTATCCATCGGCTGACGGGAATTCACATAATCGAATTCTCAAATCTCAATCTCTCCAGAGTGTAACCTCCTCGCGTCTTTAGACCCAAAGTGAATGTTGTTCGTCAATCATGAACTTAGATCGATGGATCGATCTTTATGCGATGCGGCTTTGCTGGCTTATCCTATCCTTCCACTTGAGAGTGATCTGACGATTGTCAAGATTCTTAAAGTAGATCCATGATCAAGATTGATTGCCACAATCTGCGAATGTTTTAACTCGTGACCCAAAATCTGCAATGGGAATATGTGCGCTATTGGAGAGTCAACCAAAATCGTTGATTTTAGAAGCTATAAGATCGAACGGTTCTGAATTATCGCAGAATTGGAACTAGCGTGACATTTAATTCTCCTTCCGATCTCTACAATTTATCCCTGTCGTTGATCTGGCGATTGCGCATCCGACGGTCACGACTTAATATGACTTAAACGCATTGTTTTTTGGATCAAACACAGTCGTAGATATTTGAATCTATGATATCCGACGATCTAGACAGATTGCAGGATTGTAACTAGTGAGTATTTTAATTCAGTTTTCACTCCCTGCAATGCATCCCTGTTGTTGATCTGGCTTGCAGATCCGATGGTCTCGATTTGATCTGAGTTTTATCGTGCCATCTCTTCTGAGATTTTGAACTTCATTTGTTAAATATCCTGATATTTAATATCCATTCGCTTCCTTCTGCTCCGCCTTTTGTTCTTTCCATCAATGACAAGCACACTCCTACCTACCAAATCTGCCAACAAATTTCACCTTTCCCACTCATGAGGTGCGAGTAGGTGACCCTACTCACACCATACAAGAGGAACAAGTATGATTGTCTGTTCTTTTCCTCGAGGAAAGGAGTGAGTGATCTCTAAAAAGTGCGAAAAATACCAGGAAACTATTACTGCATAATGAAAGGTGCTAAGCCTAACCTACATGTCAGTTATAATATCCTTAGCTATCAACATGGACCAATTTTGGCTGAAAAACACTCATAAATGTATGATAATTTTGTTGCAACTATAATAAAACAAACAAAATCTAGAAATGACACTTATTAAACATTATTCCTTTCAAATATTAATGATATTTATCAAATGGACAACTTGGACTATACAAAAGTCGGTAAAACATGATTAAATAGGTGAAAAAATGACGTTTTACCAAGTCATTTGTCAGTTTTACCAAACTCCTTCTTTGAGCCCAAAATTTCCCACAAACTTATGGTGGATATTATGGGATATTCCATTGAAAAATAACATTTTTTTAGGACCAAGTAGTTCCTCATCTCATTCTCTTCAATTTCTTCCATTTTATGTCTTTTATGCAAATTTTGGTTCAGGGGAATCCTTTTCACAAGAGGGTTAGAAAAATTGCACCTCTTCAACTCACAGGGTGCAAGTATATCACCCTACTCACACCCTACAAGAGGAATAGGTGCGAGTAATTTCTCTTATCCTCAAAGTAATGAGTGAGTGACCTCCAAAAAGTGCAAAAATGACCTCTAACTTGCTCAAAATTGTTGAAAAATTGTGTATGTCTATTGTTCAAAGAGAGAGAGAGAGAGAGAGAGAGAGAGAGAGAGAGAGAGAG
>ML805600.1:17750-56163 GCA_009831015.1 Picea engelmannii
TGATACAGAGGCCATAAAAACACTACATTCTTGAATATTTCTCAATGTTTTCTGACTTCCTAACATGCAATCTCAAAAACAAGTGTTGCAGCTACTAATAGGGTATTAGGACCCTGATCGAGATTCGTTCATGATTGATGATGAGCCTCTAAAGATAGAATATGAAGATATATAATTCATCATAGGCCTATCCTGATGTAGTGCATTGGTTAAACTGAAAAGAGATAGTTGGTGTGGAGGCACTTTGACTATTCAATATTATATAGATGCATATTACTCGAAAGGAACTCAAAAGATGAGATTCCAAGTTCCCATTAATAGTATTGAGAATTTGAGTCTCAATGTCATGTTACTTATGATATCCTATATGTCCAGATCCCTAGCTCATCACTTATCCTCATTCCAACTATACTGTGGGGTAGAGTGTTTGTGAACCATAGTATTTGGTTGGTGTATAGGGCTTCTGAACAACATGAAGTCCCACCTTACAGAGTTCAAGAAAAGATGGAAAAATAAATTTGGTTATAGTAGCATCTTGTGCTCATTCTTCTTAGAGAGGGTACCAACCATGTGTCTATGCATCTCTCTCACCCTTCCTAATATGAGAGAGATGAGTATGGCCCAATGGGGAGACCTGATGCACGAACTTGAGGGTGGACAAGTGACTAGTAGGTTTGACAAGGAATTCCTTGATTGGTGGTAACACCAAATCATTGTCATTGATGATTACCCATATGATGGATTGAACTTCAAAATAGATATGGAGTTACCACTCCCCCTATATGTTGCTTGGGGAAACATCTGTAAGTACCCATGTTTTTTAAATTTCAAATTATTTTAATTTTTAGGCGTTTTTTCAATGTTATGATTAAACAAAAGGAATTTTTTTTTGGCATGAAACATAACTAACAAACATTCTAGTGACATAGATGTTTTACCGGTGTATCTTGAAGGATATATGCAACATAGTCGTAGGGGTAGAGAGGGATACTAACCCAGGGGAGAGACCGGGAGAGTGCTACAATTCATAAAGAGGAACTTGGAGAGCTTGACTCGGTGATTTCTCATGACAGAGATTGAGGAACTTCCCAAGTGCACTCAGCATCAGGTGGTTGGAGTAAAATGAGATTGGGTGAGACTATTCTGATAGGTGGTGGATCCATAGTTTTCTACCACAAGATCCATGTCGAGACGACGTTAGAGGCCTAGATATTAGTATTCTATTATGATCGACTTTATACATATGTATCATCACGGGTGATGATAAGTTCATACCATATCGATTGGCCGGAACGGGTCCAGTGGACATATTCATTTTGCAAATGTAACAATTTTCCTTACTCCATCGGGTACAAGCCCTCGACACAGTGATGGAAGGAATACTGACACAATGGTGGGGAGTGCATCAGGAACACCTATGCGAATAAGAAGAAGTAGTGGACTCAATGAAGGAAAGGTTCATTCCAAGGGTTGAAATCCAAATATATATGTGTTCTTACAAGAGGAATTTTCTATCCAAGTGGAGTCCAAATACATGAAGTATTGATCCAAAAACCAAGTGCGCTATGTTGGTAGGAGGTTCTTTCCCTCGTGTTCTTTCGACTATCACCGAGTCAACAGACGGGTAGTGAAATCCTGAGGTTGAACCCAGTTTAGGATTGGGTGGCCAATCGATTCCCCCAGGACCAACCATGACTATTGGAGATTCTCCATGGAGAAGACCAAGAAATTGGATCTGTATAAATTAGAAGCATCGCGACCCGCCAAGGGTCGACATGACAGGGTAACAACTTGGGTGAAGATGTTAGGGTGTGTAGTAACCATTCGTAATGACCCCGAAGAATAAAAATTCATGCATGAGTAGAGTATTCAACATCACAATAAATATTAGGCAATGTAGACACTTTAGTGTAATCAAGGTAGACACAACAGGAAGTACTATCACGAATATTTAGTAAATTTTTGGAAAAATCAAGGTGTTTATGCCATTTTCTACTACGGGATTTTTCTAATTTGGAAAGTAGGAAAACTAAATTACTTTGATAGGATGAAAGGACATCATGAATGGTGTAGATGCACAATCTGATAAGAATTAGTGACTTCGACAACATGAATTAAGGTGGCTACCGATTGATTGGCAACGAGGACTTGGAGATAAATACAAACCAAGGTATTAAGGTGACCCCACGACATGGGAAATTTATATCAGGGTACATCCATGATGGATGGATATTTTGACCAAATGACATCTTAAACACCTCTCATCCCATGTCTATTTAACCACCCATACTCAGTCTCTGCAGTTTCCAATTTTCACCCAAAGCGAAAAGGAGAATAAGAACGAAGTCGATGAGAGACATTCCTAGCTACTAACTAGGCAAGTTCACCTATTGTTTTTAGTCCTAGAGTGGTTTCAATATTTATAGACCATCCCAGAAGCATGTGGCTATTGCAAAACGTAATGGCTTCCCCAAGAAAACTCCATGGATGACAGAAGTCCAAGGCAACAAAAGAACAGTTAGTACCAAAACCAACAATGTCGGTTAGCGTAAGTTTTAAGGGGCCAAAGTTAGGAAAAGTTACAGTGTTATGTGTTGATGATTACAGCTATGTGATACATTCTCCATCTTACAAAGCCGTGAGATGTGGATCATTGCAGCTATGTGAGACTTAACCTGAGAGAAAGCCCCTGAGAAGGGTGTGTGGTTCCTATTTGAGACAGAGCTGGAATGTAGAGATGACCTCCTCCATTATGGGAGTTGAGAAGAACTCCAGATGATTCTCCAGTGAGAAAGGTGATCTGCAGAGTTGGACATGCCTGTGGCTGAGCACAAGGTGAACGTGTGAATCCCAAAGTGATGGGTGCATCATCATGAGAACAGAAATGAAGATGATGTATTAACCTCCTCTGAGAAGAAGAGTTGACGAGAAAATCTAGATGACTCTCTTGTGTAATGAAGTGGGAAAGAATATATTTTGAGTGGAAGTTCCTATGGACGAGCACGGGTGAACGTGATCCTAGTGGTTGAGCACTAGTGAAGAAGTGGTTCTTCCGTGTAATGTAGTGAGCCAAAGATATGGACATCCCTATGGATGTGCCCCTAGTGGATGAGAACTAGTGGGTGTATAATATCCCTTGCTATAGTGTTCAAGAGTCAGACCTGCCTGTAACCCTAATTGTAATGTAAAGGGTACAAGTCGGCCCCACCTTAATGTGATTAATAATTAATGTAAAAGATAATTAATATGGTAATTATGAATTATTTTTTGAGTTATTGAGGTCATCCCTATTGTGCCAATAGACACATCATTTGATGTGACAACTCTTATATAAATAAAAGTGAATCCCCATTGAGGAAACACACTTATCATTGTGTCATCTCATGATTTTAGAAGTTGTGGTCTGAAATTATGAAAATTGTAGCACCCTCTTGTGTGCTAGTTTTGGTGATGGTGTGGGAGGTCTTTCTCTTGAGGAATATAGCAAAGGATTGGTTGGGTTTTCTTCCCTTGTTGAGAAGGGTTTCCCAGAATACTTGTTGTGTACTTGTGCATGGATATTATTCTTGTGATCTTGGTTTGTTGCCGTACTTATGGTTCAAGTGATTATTGACAGAAAATTTAAAAGGAATACATGAGCCATAGCTCACTAAAATTCTAACATGGTATCAGAGCAGGCTTGAAGAAGTCCATTGCACACAAAAACTGAAGTTAAATTATACCAATTCTATGGTAATATGAAGATGAGAAAGGGTCAGATCTAAAACCTTGAAACAAACCAAAATATATGAAGGAAGAGGCCCAAACCTAGGGAGAAGGCAGTCACAGGCATAAGGATCTTGGCCTACCCTAAAACACAACATTGTAAAAGAACCCAGCCTGTTCTGAGTCTCATATACAACTTCCATCGATATACACCAGGTCCGGACTCCTCCTGTAGTTAGATCAAGACAACCACATCTTATAAGAGAAGGGTCAGACCCCTTCTAATGCTCTATGGTAAAAAAGAGGAGCCCAAAGCTTAAGAGGAGACTTGTTGTCAAAATAAAGTAGTCGACCTGCAACAGCTAGCTTCCTAAGAACTTTTTGAACAACTAAGAAGGCAGGAGTATATCAGCAGCACAATCAAGTAAGTTTCTAAGTTATATTGTTGCCCAGATCCTACGTTTTTACATAGACTATAAAGTTAGAAGGCCTACACCTGTTATATTTCTGCCCAGATATGATTCAACCTTGAAACCCGTGCCTCATTTGATGGGAAAAATTCTTTTCCATTGACAAAAGATAACAAGTTTCAAGAAGGCCTACAACTGTTCCATTCCTTAAATCATGGTGGTGTGATTTGTTAAATTCCAGCCACACATACAAAACACAGGATCCTTCATTTCTTCAGCGTTGGGCATACTAGAACAACAATTGAGCAGGGAAGCCCCCTTGGAGGACCTCTCTTATATGATTATTTTCATGTTTTAATATATTTATATATACATATATATAAAACATGACAATAATCATATATAGATTATTGTAACTACCAAACCACTTTGGAAGCTGGGATCTAGCCCTGTCATCTTCAGAGAGGTATCTCTCTATAGGATTTAGATTTTTTTGAGTTTTGAGTGTTAGGCTAGTTATGAAAGTTCAATGTTTGTTTGTTTGAAATATATGACTGAATGAATGTTTAATTTTCCATTGGGATATGGGGTCCATACTTAAAGATAAGGACCTGTTTCATGTTTTTATAAGGTTTTCTCCACAAGGAAGGGTAGTAAAACTGTTGGATCTATTTGAATCAAATGAAATGAATAAGAGGAAAAGAGGGGAAAATCCACTAAGTAGAAGAGCGGTTAAGAATTATTTTACTTAGTTTTAGATAAAAAACATGAAGATCATTGAAAAACAAGAGACAATGTATAATGAAATAAATTATGTTCTTTAACTTTATTTTAATGATTAGAATTGGAAACGCATGCAATGATTACAGAGAATGGAAAAACATTTGACAAAGAGAGAAAAGAACATCACCAACAGTCTGACACGAGAATCCTGTGAATAAGTCTCTTTTGTTATTGGTCGATCCTTTGAAAATTTACACAATAGATTTTGGATGAAAAAATCAACCCATAATACTTCGAAGAGAGAAGTATTTATACAACTATTTACAATAGATCCTGTCATAAATGATCAGGATATTTTGGAGGAATATCTAACTAACTAAATATCTAAATACAAAATGTAGGGATTTTTCAAATTTGCTCGGATCTCTGATGTTGATTTGGTGGAAATGGGTGATGACTCATCTCTTTGACTTTCGCTAACTGATGCTCCATGTTGACTAGAACAAAAAAATTGTCTCCAATCAAGTAATGCACATAGATCTTCCCACCTCTTTTTACTTGGGATGTAAATCTTGAGTAATTTCATTTATATTTCATCCATCTCTGTGTATTTGGAAAAGGTAGGCTTAGTGATGAAGATATGCTTTATTTCATGTTGTATGCTTAAGTCTAACTATAGATTCTCCAAGAAATATTTCCAAATAATGCTTCCATGTATCCCTGCAAACTTTGAACTGTCCTTTTCCATTGTTCCCATTTTCTATTTGTAATCAGGCAGCGTGATTAATTTGTCATTCAGTACTAACAATCTAGGAAGCCCTTTCTTATGCAACACTTCAAACTTGTTGAAGAACCTCTGCACACCTATGTCCATCACTTGAGCCTTTTCTTCCAGCTGCAACATTAAGCCTTTCTTAGTTAGAACCTTCTTGATCTGAAGGATGGTTTTAGTTATGTCCTCAATCTCCATTTCTTCTAACTCCTGTTTGTTTTTGGAGTTTAGAAATCTAATAGGTTCAGTGGCTTCTGTGGGTATTTCTCCTAATTCTTCCTTGATGATTTCAATTACTCCCCTAGATTTCTGTACTAATTCATTTTGTTCAAAAATGATATGTATGGAGGGCCAGATTTCTGACATGGATTTGCTGATATCTATCCATATGTTTTCCTTAGCTTGGGTTAAGGTATTTTTCATGGCAGTCTCTGTCCCTAATTTTTTTAACTGTTGATTAAGCCTTTAATACTTATGCATCTATGCCTGGTGACTAGCATGGAACATTGATTTCAACTCCTGCAATGTATTTACCTCTTCCTATAATTTGTCAGATTCATCTGAGACTTGTACTAGGACTGTTGATGGGATTGTTGCTGAAATTTCTGCTAATGTGGACACGTCTGTTGTTCTGATCCCTGTCAGAGGCATTGCATCTAGTGGGATCATGAAAATCTACACATTTTGCTCCTTTTCTTTTATCATTTTTTCCATTTTTGCTTCCATTTCCCTTATCTGTGCATTGTGTTCTATGATTAACTTTAAAATCTCTTCCTTGTGGCCTTCAGTCTTAGCCACTTCTTTGTCTCGTGAATATTTTGTAGCTGGAAGCTTCAACTGCTTTCTAAGAGATGTTATATCAACATTCTTCTTCTTTAACAACTCCTCTGTTGCCTTGACATTTGTTGGGTCATACCCAATTTTAAGAACCAATACTTCTAATGACTTTATTTTGTTATCCTTGGCCAAAGAAGAAATCTTCTCAAGCTTCAATTGGAACTGGATATTTTTTAAGGATACCTGTAACTTAGAAGCAATCATTGAGGTATTTGTCAAAGTTGATAATATCATTTCTCTTGTCTACCTATGCATATCCATTTGATCCATTGGATGGACATATTTTACATCAAATTCAAAGGCAGTCTTTTTATAGTCTGCAGTTGTTCTTGGATGAGTAACTTGTGCTTGTAAGAATACCATTTTCATTCTTCATCTTTCTATGTCAAAAGATGACAATAGTCTGTGTTGAGCAATGCAGGTATGCTTCAAGAATTGAGCATAGGTGTTGTTGTTGAGGAGCTCATTTCTTTTCTTGATCTATTTATATTTGTCACAAATATTTGACCCTTTTTTCCCATGAGTTGATAAAGTAGTCAAAGTATTGTCTGGGTTTCTTTGATATGTTGGTGATGATGGAGATCCTGTAACCAGACTTTAAGAATTGGTTGAAGAGTGTGGTCCTTCCAAGACTATGGTGGACTGCCTTTCTCCCTCCTTGAGTAAATATGGTGTATGACTGGTTTTGGCCCTCTTTATTTATACTTGGAAATCCTTAGTTGATACCTCTATGTCTGAAGGAGAAATTTCCTTCCTTGATATCTTCTCTTCTTTCTTTTCGGGTGTATTAGTCTGTGAAGTGGTTACATGGATAGGTTGCTCCTATGGTTCTTGCAATGTGTTCTCCTCTCACTCTGTCTAGTTCATGTATCTTTCCACCTCTAGCCTCTATGTGTGAACATAAGGAGTGTTCCTTTGTTTGATTCTGAGTTCAGAAATGACACCAAATAGGTCATATTCCCAAGTGGAACTCAGAGGGAATCTCATTTGTTTCAATAGGTTATATGCTTCTTCTCTTGTTGATATGTTGGTGCATATGAAAGGTCCAACTGGGGTTTTGATTCTGAGCTGGGACTTTTTCTTTGTTGCAACAAAGTGAATGTCATATGAATTCATCATTTTCCTTATATATTCTAGTGAAAAAATCCCCACTGGGAGGTATTTGGGAAATTTGTAAGGAGGAAAATCACACCCATATACCCTTATCTCTATATGATTTTGGTATAAATACCAATCCCTTGTCTTAGCTTGATCATATAGGTGCAAGACCCTATGAATTTATTCACTGATCCTTGGCTTCGTGTTGTTATTCAACATACAAACAACTGGGTGAATGAGTTGATCTATGAAGTCCTTGAAGTTGTACTCTATTGAATGTTTCCTCACCAATGAGTTCCATGATGTCATTGGTTGTGGGCTTCCTTCCTGGTTTAACTTCTGAAGTGCACGGGGAAACATGTTTGACTAGTAGAATAAAAACATGTAGACCAGAAATGAAGAGTATCCGAACATCCCTTCAGTTGGAAACCTGAATAACTAATCATGAATATTGTCATTCAGAAATTGAATGAAGTTGAATTTAATGGAAACTCTTTCTTCTATAGAAAACATGGATATAAAACCTAAAATAGGCTCATCTACCCATTCATCAAAGTAATAACCTAAGAGGTAATAAAACATGGAAATGATCTAGTTAGCTTTGACAGTGAAAATGGAAGATGAGTAAGGTGGATTCTTCTTAGGCAATTGGGCATCTTCTTGGAGGAAAATCTCAAATATCTAGGCTCTTTGGGAGAAAGTGAGTTTCTGGTATAGGTCGTTTAGGGATTCAATGGAGAATGTAATGGTTGATTCGTTGCTAGGGATCTACAACATCCGGTTGATGGCTTCGGAGGTGATTGTGAACAATGTTTCACCAGAGAAGGAAGAAATGGATCTTTGGCCGAGTAGGTAGCGGGCTTGACATATGAGAGCAAATTTGAGAAAATGGTGAGTTTGAGGAAACATGTACAGAGGAAAATTGGACTCCTAGATTCTAATTTCATCACTCTGGTCCAGAAAAATATCTTTCATCCATGAGTGCAATTCGAAGAAGTTGAATTCACACCTCGTCTTTGTGACTTTGTAATCCTTATCTGCCAGAGGGATGTGGTCCAGGTCGACAGGAGGGGGAAGGATTAGGTTCTCGGATGTATCTGTAGATTTAGACTTGGGGGCCATAATTAAGAGAGATTGCAGTAAAATAATGGCAGAACTATGTTACCCAGGGAAAGATTCACTTGTTGAAGGTGAGAGGTGGTGGAGGTTAACTTGACATCTTGGTTTAGCGCGGTGTCCACGGTGTCTGTATCAGCAAATGGCGTCACAGGATGTGAAACATGGTTTGAAGGTGTACAATAGATATCTATTATGGCTCAGGGTTGTTACAAGGTGGTTAACGGTCATGCAGAATGTTTTAATTGGCTAATGGGTACGTAGAATAGGATATATGTTGTGTAAAGATAATATTACGATGGTGGGCTGAGGTGAGTGGTATTGGGTTTATTTTGGCATATTTTGGAGGGGCGGTTAGGCGGTAAGAGGAATTAGGAGGGGGGGGTCCCAAATGTTGAGAACGTGCCACGTTAGGTGGGACCGACGTAGGGGAAAATCGATTTTTGAACCCACTCCCACCGTTAAAGGTAGAAAGGTCGGGGGGGGGCGGGGCGGGGTCTGAAAAAGGTTGTGGACCGTTGATCGGGAACGAGATGGATGTCATCGATGGAGACTTGTGTGGGAGTTAAGGACTACAGGAAAACAATTCTTCTCTGCTTCCAAACTTAGGATAAAAATATGCGCCATGAAGCGCCAAGCTTTTATTTTGCACCTTTACACTATAATTTTATTCTCCTAAGTTAAAATAACCAAATTTAATCAACTAGGGGTATATTTTGAAATCCCCTTTCAATTTTCTTGAGACAAAAATCATCTAACCTATCTCCTAACCTAGGAATCTAATATATTAATCAACCTTAGACTCTTGCATTAATTATTACTCTAACCTAACTAGTTTGGCCAAGATTAAATAGGTTGACCAAACTTATTCTCTAACCTATCAACAAAAAATTTAAAAAATTTGATCATGATTAGACAGTATGATTCAAACCAATTTTATTTTGGTGGGGTTTTCTTGTTTTTCTCTTTTTTCTTTTCTTTTTCTTTCTCTCTTTCTTTTTTTTTCTTTTATACCCTCTTTTCATTTTTTCTATTTTTATCTTTTTCTTTTTCTTTTTGGAAATCATTTCTAGAATGAAATATTATTTACAATGTAAAATGATTGGAGGAAGAAATTTCGATCACCAGGTGATACTATGAAATATAGGGTTAAAATAGTGGCTCCACCTGGGGACAATGCTCTCCCTGTGATGTGCCAAGAACTAGTTATTGGTCAGCTTGAATCATCTTATCCAATACTTTCTGCATTTGATTAGTTTTATTGTAGATGTAAACCTGGTGACAATGGATCAGGTGCTTAGGGCCTTCTCTTCGGGCTTCAACCTCTGATATAAGTCACCCACTCATGATAGAAAAATTAAAATGGTATTTACAATGAACTGAGTGAGGAATGTTTTTATTCCAGTGAAAAATAGTGCTTGAGCATTCTGCCACTGACAGGTCCTCCTAGAAGATATTCTCCATCCATGTCCTTGATCAAGAATGCATTGCTTCCTCTATAAGCATGGATTATGTATGGACCTTTCCATAAATTCTCAATTTTTCCATGCTTGTCCTTCTCTTCATTCCTTGAATCCCATTTCAGTACTTTATCTCCTATCTAGAAATCAACAGCCTTGGTTCTTCTATCATAGATCTTCTTTATATTTTCATGGATCACTTAAGTTTGATTGTAGACCTATTCTATAGACTGTTGTAGTTGTATGGTCTAATTAATTCTCCTCTGTATGTCACTGGTTTCTACTTGTACTTCCCATAGTAATTTCATGACATGGACACCTAAAGAAGTGGGAAAAACAACATCCATTCCATAAACCAACTGGTATGGGGACATGCCAATTGATCTCTTTGTAGTAATTATGTCTTCCCATAATGCATTGACCATCTTGTTGTTCCATGAATTTTTGTTATCCTGCAACAACGTTTTGATGATATTGACCAGACTCTTGTTTGAAGACTCTACTAATCCATTCCCCTGAGGGTATTAGGCAGTAGAGTGTCCTAAGGTAATATGATATTTGCTGCAAAACTCCACCATATTATTTGATTTGAATGTTGTTGCATTGTCAGTGATGATTTTTATGGGACATCTAAATCTTGAAAAGATGTTAGTTTCTAAATACTTAATGATCATAGTGTCAGTGGATTTCTTTGTAGGTACAAATTTAATCCACTTGGTAAAATAGTCAGTGGCTATGAGAATCCATTTTTGTTGGCCTGATGATGGTGGCTGGATTTATCCAATGAAATCCAAGCCCCATAGTTGAAAAGGAGTTTCAACTGATATTGGTTTCAAGGTTAAAGGAAATAGTTTCCTTTTTCCTTGAAAGATTTGATAGCTATGACAGTATGTCACTTTCTTTTGGACATCTACAAATAAGGTCAGCTAGTAAAAACCAACTCTTATAATTTTCCTGGCAGTGGTCTTCCAGTTCAAGTGTCCACCACAATCTCTTTCATGAAATTCCTACAAAGATTTATCTACCTAATCTTTCAATAAATAATTTAGTAAAGTTCCTCCAACATCTTTCCAATACAAATTTCCATTTAAAATACAATACTTCATAGCTTTGATTTTAAGAAATCTAGCTTTAGTCTTGGTTAAACCAGGAGGAGATTGTAAATTATGTAAAAAAAAAATTAGGTCTGCATACCAAGGAGAGGTTGAGAAAGCCTCTTTAACTTGTGGAGTCTTTGTCTCTTCTTGTTCATCCATTGCAGCTATAAAATTTATATCCAAAGCATGAAAATTAGACTCAACCATTAATTTAGCTAATCCCCAACCCTTAATGAGCCTAGTTGGTTTGATCTCAATATCATATTCAAGGATAACAACAATCTAGTTACCCCTTTTTCCATCAGGATTGTCTTGGGTCAGAATATCTTTCACCACAGAATTTGGGACATAAGCAATTGTATGTGAATGAAAAATATATACTTTGAAATATTTGATTGATTTTACCAAAGAAAAAGCTTTATTTTCCATGATGTTTTAATTCAGTGCAACATCTCTCAAGGATTTACTGAAGAAAGAAATAGGTTGTTCATGTCGTTCATTGTTCTTTTGCAAGATAACTGCTGCAATAATATGCATAGAGGCAAAAGACATTAGGAGGAACTCTTTTGTGAAATCGGGGCTGATAAGCACATGGGATTGTGTTAAGGCTTGTTTCCCCTGATCAAATGAATGTTTTGATTCTACGGTCCATTTTATTTTTGTGTCTTTTTTCAACATATTTGTTATATTTCTTAGAAGTTCTTCCAAGTTAGGGATAAATCTTCTAAGAAAGTTTATTTTGCCAATGAAAGATTGTAATTCTTTTATGTTTTTGGGATGATCTATTTTTTGAATGGATTCAATTCTGTTGGGATCAATTTTAATTCCATCCTTTGAGATGATATGTCCTAGCAGTTTACCTTCTTCTACACCAAACAATGTTTTATTTGTATTAAGGGAAATTCCAAATCTCTTGCATTTTTCAAAAACTCTTCTTAGGTGGAGCAAGTGTTCTTCATTTGTTTTTGAAAAAAAGGTGATATCGTCCAGGTATATAACAATGACTCTTCCAAGTTCATCCACAAAAGCAATATCCATTTCTCTTTGAAATGTAGCCCCAACATTCATTAAACCAAAAGGCATTTTCACATGCATGAAAGTTCCCCAAGGTGTACTAAATGTTGATTTTTCTTGATCATCAGAGTGGACTAAAACTTGATTGTAACCAGAAAAACCATCTAACAGAGAAATTCTACTGGACCCAAATACCCTCTGCAAAATATGGTCCATTTTGGGAAAGGGGTAGTTGTCTTTGAGGGAGACTTTATTAAGGTTTCTGAAATCAATGCACAGTTTGATTTCTCCACTCTTCTTCCTGGTTGGAACTGAATTTGATACCCATTTAGAAAATCTTAATGGGACAATTATTTTTGCATCCTACATATTTTTTATTTCTTTTTCAATCAGAGACATCAACCTTGGGTTAATCCTCCTAAGTTTTTGTTTAAAAGGATTTTGGTCTTCTTTTATTGGAATTTTATGTTGTATAATGCTAATGTCATAAGATTTCAGATCTTCATAACTCCATGAAAAAACATCTATAAATTCTTTGAATAATTCTATATATTTTTGTTTTGGAGCAGGAGGTAAAGATTTAGACAGTTTAATCATCTTTGGTTCTTTTTCAGTTCCTATGTTGCATTCTTCAACTTCCTTTCTAGTAGGTTCAATTTTATTTTTTTTGGCCACATCATCAAAATCAAACAAATCTTCCAAAGGGCCTAATCCTCTTGGCATAATATTATCTTTCAATTGCAAAATGTCCAGATCTTCTTGTGTTTTATTTATTTCTTCTAAACGTATCTTATCTACATTTTATTTTTCATCATCACAATCAACATCTATGTTGGCACATTCAAATTCATTCTTCGATTGTAGGAAATTTTCAATTTGTTCATCATTTCCAAAAACTTTCCAATACCTGATGTTGTCTGGGACAACAGGTATGCACTTCTCTTCAACTGTGTACTTGTGATTAGGATGAAATGGTATCTTACAGGTAGCTGCAGAGGTAGCCAGACCATCAACAAGAATGTTTTTATCTATGGGAATGGCTAACAAATCATATTCAGTAAAGCACTGCAGAAAATCTAGGACAACGTTTATGTAGGCTCTCAATCTTGGGTGTTTAGGAGAGTATTCACCTTTGATCTGTTTTATTATCAGTTTAGAATCACCCCTAATTGAAATTCTCTTAGCACCAAGCTTCTTTAACAGTTGAAAACCTAGCATTAAGGCTTCATATTCATCTATATTGTTGGTACACTGAAAATTCAACTTGTAGGAATGACTTTCTGTATGATTTGTTTTTGAATTAGAAACCCACACACGAGATCCTGATCCTTCCTTACTAACAACACTATTAGCGAAAATTCTTGTCTTGGGCCCGAGAGAATCCAGGTCTACAGGTTGCACGAGAAGCGCCCAAGCGCAGCATGAAAGAACCTCGTTTCAGGCTACCAAGCAAGGAAGCGGACGAAGTTATGTTTTCAGTGGCCCAGATCCATCTATAAGAGTAGATCGACGGTCGGCGAGAAATCGAGGTTAGTGGAGTTGCACCCGGATTAGTGTGATGGATAGCACTTATAATACATTCATGAAGGATCTCGGTCGTCCATCCAAAAGGATTCTTGGTGCGTGATCATGTCATGTCGGCATTCGGGAGTTCAAAGGGTGAAAGGTTCCTCATCATTTTACATCTTGAAACCCCGAACCTCGAAATGCCGATAAGCGCCCTTCAAAGCCGAGCCCACGGTCCTAGCGCCAGGTCACATTAAGCAAGTCCAGGAATGGAGGTAGCCCCCTTTTAATGACAAATCCATCTCGGTCGTTCATCTGAAGGACACGCGGCGCAAGATCTGAGCCACAGGTGGGGCCTTTCGGGATTTTCATAGTGAAAGCGCCGAAGTCATCTCAGTCGTCCATCCATCGATGAAAATCGAGTGCATTGGACTTAAAGGGAGAATGGATCTAGGCATCCAGGATCAGGGTGCCTAAATCAATGGTTGAGGCTTCATTCCGGACCCCCCTCGCCTTTCTGCCTATAATCGGAGGGGGGGGGTCCGGAATTGAGCGCGCAACTCTCCAACGGTCAGGATTGGGGCGCCTAGATCAATGGCTGAGGCTTCATTCTGGACCCCCCTTTCCTTTCTTCCTTTAATCGGGGGGGTTCGGAATTGAGCGTGAAACTCTCCAACGGTCAGGATCGGGGAACCTAGATCAATGACGCTCAGGCGTTTCCGACCCCCCTTTGCCATCCTGTCTTTAATGAAAGAGGGGGGGTCCAGAATGATGTGTTATTATTGTGGGGACCCTTGCCTATCATTTCACCTTTAATATCGTCCTCCCCGTTGCCACCTATTCTCCACCTACTGCCTCCCTCTTCCCTTGTCATCTATCCAACTTCCCTCTCTCCATCCACATGGCACCTCTTCAGCTCGTCATCCTCTCGTCTTCTACCATGTGTCCCTCTCATTCCCAGTCACCTCCTCCTGTACTCCCACACTCCATGCTCCTTCCTCCTCTGTCCTATTCAGACCACGTGGCATTCCTCAGCTGATGTCACAGCTCCCATTTCTTCTCCATCACCTCCACAGTGTTCACGCCTTTAACCCCCGTCACACCCTCGTCCACATCCACCATAGGGGTCCCTCGCAGAAGTCCAGTGAAGTAGTGTCCAAAGAATGACCATTCGACTGATCCAGGTGGCACCATTAGGAGACCTCCACGTCCCAGAAGGCAGAGTTGACTGAGGACGTCCCCAGTCCCAAGAATGTAATTATAGCGGTTGTTGCTGGTGGTTGAGAGTCATTTCCTCCATAAAGAGGAAGGTCCGGCAAAGGACTAATTCACGTTGACTCACCTGTAGAAGGACAGTCTGAAATCTGATGGCATCTGTCATAGGCACACGATCATCCAGAGTCTGCATGTGCAGACTGTCAGAAGACATGCAGACGCAATGTTTTTAATGCAGCATCTTGTTTTTTCTATTGTTGTTGTTTTGAGTATATGAAGGCATTTTCAGCATTTTTGTAAGCGTCGATGGTTGAGCTAGGCTCCCGTTCTGTAAGTTTTGATGAAGCGTTGGTCGCTCTGGTTAATGTGTAAGGCATTTGAGACTTCTTACTTTATGGATGTCAGCCTCTTTTTCCATCTCTTTGTTTACTGTGTTAGAACAGCTCGGAATTGGAGGATCCAGTCGAGTTGGGCTGTTGTAGGATGATGTAGGTTGGATCACTGCAACAGTCGAAGCGTTTCTAATCAGTTCTTGTGTTTTCTCAGCGTTGGAATGGCTTGGAATTGGAGGATCCAGTCGAGTCACCCTTCAGCTCCTTGAAACTCTAGACCAAGAGGATCTTGGCTTCTGAGTTTTTCTTCCTCAAGCTTCCGAAGGCCTGTTTCCTGAGGCAGTATTGCTCACCCTTCTCACAAGTCTTCCATCTACCACCCTTTAATCAATTTACTGACGGAAGTTGGATCAAGACCTCCCTTGCTTTCTACATACCAGACCCTGGTTCCTGTGTCAATGCTGCTTTCATGGGTCTCTTTCCATTCGACCACCCCCATTTATTAAATCGTGACATAAAAATGGATGGGCGTCGGGCTCTTCTCCTGCTGCAATCCAGGAGTGACTTCTGACGCTAACATTTCTGGTGCCGTTGCCGGGGACAAAGTTGAAAATTTTCCCTTGGCAGAATGACATTGAGCCTCTGATTCTGAAGGTGCATCAGACATCAGAGCCCTTCAAGATTGCTACTGTGCACCTGGCGAATCCACTGTGGCGATGCCACGGTTTCCACATCACTTTTTCAGCTGTGGCTACTGTTAGCACACCTGAAAGCTGACCCAGAGGAGCTTTCTCGAGAAGGTTTCAGCAGCTGCTTTCTCAGCCTGAGAAGTTTCCTGGGGTAACGACGACATTGAGATCTGGCCTTTGATGGTGAACAAGGACCAAGTACATTCAAAGATTTAAATCTTTCACCTGGCGACTCCATGATTCAAGGATCGATCGGTGACTCCACTGGTTCGATATGGAGAAAATCCTTGCTCGCAGGTTTGCTCCTTTTAATTTTTCTGCTATTCCTAGTTTTCCTAATGTTGTCCCCTCTCCGAATGAATGGGGCAATTATTTGCCCATATTTGGAAAGTGTGAAGTGGAAAACCCTGCTCGACACCTCAGTGAGTTTCATGAACTCATGCACCGGTGGGAGATACATCACGAGGATGTATTATTGAATATGTTCATGTTCTCGCTAGCAGGGGATGCACATATATGGTATCATTCTTTACCCCTTGCTAGCATTTCTTCACTCAGTAAATTCCATGTAGATTTCACCGCCTATCGTCAGAAGCTGTATCCCTCTGAATTAATTTGTCATAATTGTTGTGAGGGATACCACAACTATATACAAGATAAATTTGTTTCTGACATAGGCTGTGGGGATGATCCTAATGACCTGGATCAGAAATAATTCCTTTCTCCTCCACATTCATCTACATCAGAGGAGGGTCATGAAGCTGATGAAGATCCCAGGGAGGAAGAAGACATCCTGAGTTAGTTGATGGAGCAGGTGAAGTATCTCTCTTCTCAATTAGAAAGGTTGAAATCTGGAGACTGTGCAGAGGATTTTCCAGTCTCCAAGGCAGATGTTCTAGGTGGCTCTTTCAAGGAGATTATTGAAGATTTTGTAAACGCATTAACATCTGCCCCTGATGAGCTTGTTGTCTCAGATCAAAATGATGAAGAGGTGGTTGTGGAAGAGGATTGTTCTCTTTTCCTTCACGAGATTTCCCATGATGTGTTTACATTCGGGGTCGAAACGGAGGAGCGGGGGATAGTTCCATTTCTGCAAGTTGGAGAAGCTCTGTTCCCCCCTGAATTTGATGATTATCTAGAAGAGGAGTAGCAGAACCCCACATCACCTTTTGCTTATCAGAGCAGCTATACCACTTATGACAGTTACGAATCAGAGTCTGAGCTCGATATGCTGGATTTCCAAGAGTAGGTCGCAGAACCTTGTCCTCTGCTCACTAAGGAAAATTATCACGAGGAAATCAACCATCTCAGTCTTTCAGGAGACACTGAGCAGTACGAGGAAGAGCAGAATTTACCCGGGGGGCCTGTTTATGATGAATACAAATCTGACCCGGGGGAGAGCCAAGAAGAGGAAAAAGAACCAGAGGAGCAGTCTGCCCTTTGTTCAGAGCCAGTCAGTGAGCAGCCACCACCTGATATCAGCGAGCCTACTTCAGTTACTCACCCGCATGTGCTTATCAGAGATATTCGACCACATGTGAACAACTATGTAACAGAAGAGGCTGTCTGTCGCTAATTTCCTGGAATTGGCCACTCATTCGATGAACCTGTTAGTGAATACATGGAGTGGCATTTCCCTTATGCTTTGGAGCCGCCATATTCCATCTCAACTTTAGCTTGTAAGGAGAAGTTGAAGAGTGTAACCGTTCTGCTGTCACGGTTACATCAACTGTTTGTGATCACTGACAGAAGGAAAGAGATTCCCTTCAGGAAGTTACTTGATTGGCTATGGTGGAAGTCTGCTTTCACCTAGCCCCATGTAAAGTGTTTTATTAGTTTAGGATTGTATATAAATAAGCTCCTTTGAGCATGTATCTTTATTTTGTTGCTTTTATTTTTCAGCCTGTATTTTCAGCAGCGGGATGTTTTGAGCCTGACTCCATAGCCCAACAGTAAGGCACTAAAGCTGCGGAATGAGTTCTTAGAGCATCACAGGGATGACTCTATCCCCCATGGAGCCTAATGTTAGCAAAAATTCTTGTCTTAGGCTCGAGAGCATCCAAGTCTGCAGGTTGCATGAGAAGCGCCCAAGTGCAGCACGAAAGAACCTCGTTTCAGGCTACCAAGCAAGGAAGCGGACGAAGTTATGTTGTCAACGACCTAGATCCATATATAAGAGAAGATCGACGGTCAGTAGGAAATCGAAGTTAGCGGAGTTGCACCAGGATTAGCGCGATGGATAGCGCTTATAATACATTCATGAAGGATCTCGGCCATCCATCCAAAAGGACGCTTGGTGCACGATCATGTCATGTCGACATTCGAGAGTTCAAAGGGTGAGGGGTTCCTCGTCATTTTACATCTCGAAACCCCGAACCTTGAAATGTCGATAAGCGCCCTTCAAAGTCGAGCCCACATTCCTAGCGCCAGGTCACGTTAAGCGATCCCGGGAATGGAGGTAGCCCCCTTTTAATGACAAATCCATCTCGGTTTTTCATCTGAAGGACACGTGGCACAAGATCTGAGCCACAGGTGGGGCCTTTTTGGATTTTCATAGTGAAAGCGCCGAAGTCATCTCATTCGTCCATCCATCGATGAAACTCGAGCGCATTAGACTTAAAGGGAGCATGGATCGGGGCGGACAGGATCGGGGCGCCTAAATCAATGGTTGAGGCTTCATTCCTGACCCCCCTCTCCTTTCTTCCTTTNNNNGCGCACAGATCTCCAACGGTCAAGATCGGGGCACCTAGATCAACGGCTGAGGCTTCATTCCGGACCCCCCTTGCCTTTCTGCCTTTAATCGGGGGGGGGTCTGGAATTGAGCGCGCAGCTCTCCAACGGTCAGGATCGGAGCGCCTAGATCAATGACGCTCAGGCGTTTCCGCCCCCCCTTTGCCATCCTGTCTTTAATGAAAGAGGGGGGGTCCGGAATGATGTGTTATTATTGTGGGGCCCCTTGCCTATTGTTTCACCTTTAATATCATCCTCCCCGTTTCCACCTGTTCTCCACCTACCGCCTCCCTCTTCCCCTATCATCTATCCAACTTCCCTCTCTCCATCCACATCGCACCTCCTCAGCTCATCGTCCTCTCGTCTTCTGCCATGTGTCCCTCTCATTCCAAGTCACCTCCTCCTGTACTCTCGCACTCCATGCTCCTTCCTCCTCTGTCCTATTCAGACTGTGTGGCATTCCTCAGCTGATGTCACAGATCCCATTTCTTCTCCATCACCTCCATAGTGTTCACGCCTTTAACCCCTGTCACACCCTCGTCCACATCCGCCATAGGGGTCCCTCATAGCAGTCCATCGAAGTAGTGTCCAAAGAATGACCATTCGGATGATCCAGGTGGCACCATTAAGAGACCTCCACGTCCCAGAAGGTAGAGTTGACCGAGGACGTCCCTAGTCCCAAGAATGCAGTTATAGTAGTTGTTGCTGGTGGTTGAGTGTCATTTCCGCCATAAAGAGGAAGGTCCGGCAAAGGACTAATTCATGTCGACTCACCTGTAGAAGGACAGTATGAAATCTGATGGCGTCTGTCATAGGCGCACGATCGTCCAGAGTCTACATGCGCAGACTGTCAGAAGACATGAAGACGCAATGTTTTTAATGCAGCATCTTGTTGAGCTAGGCTACCGTTCTATAAGTTTTGATGAAGCGCTGGTTGCTCTGGTTAATGTATAAGGCATTTGAGACTTCTTACTTTATGGATGTCAACCTCTTTTTCCATCTCTTTGTTTACTGTGTTAGAACAGATTGGAATTGGAGGATCCAGTCAAGTTGCGTTGTTGTAGGATGATGTAGGTTTGATCACTGCAACAGTCGCAGTGTTTCTAACCAGTTCTTGTGTTTTCTCAGCGCTGGAATGGCTTGGAATTGGAGGATCCAGTCGAGTCACCCTTCAACTCCTTGAAACTCTGGACCAAGAGGATCTTGGCTTCTGATTTTTTCTTCCTCAAGCTTTCAAAGGCCTGTTGCCTGAGGCAGTCTTTCTCACCCTTCTCACAAGTCTTCCATCTACCACCCTTTAATCAACTTACTAAAGAAAGTTGGATCAAGACCTCCCTTACTTTCTACATACCAGACCCTGGTTCCTGTGTCAATGCTGCTTTCCTGGGTCTCTTTCCGTTCGACCACCCCCATTTATTAAATTGTGACATAAAAACTGATGGGCGTCGGGCTCTGCTCCTGCTGCAATCCAAGAGTGACTTCTGACGCTAACAAACACCATCAAAGTATAAACTTCACAAAGGTTCCTTTTCTTTATCATATTTCACCATCCTTGTTTCATTTTCTTCAAAAGTTGTTTTCTCCTCTTCCATGTTATAAACATCATCTTCTAAATTGGAAATTTGTCTTTCCATATCTTCATCGTTGTACAAAATAATTGAATCAAGGTATGAATGAACATAGTATAAGGGATAATTTTGTGGTTTATCCTGACTACTGACCATGTATTTCATCGGTGTCTCCCTATATAATCTCCTCTGCTGACCAAATAATGGGATGGTGGCATACGACATGTCTAGTTTAAGGGTACCTTGTAAGTTGGCTCCCCATGAGAGAGAAAGTAGCATGCCATATTTAGGGGGTATATCTGCAACAACTATGTCCATTACCAATCTCTTGGCTAGGATTTGTGCTAAAGTAACACACAAATCTTTGATAAGACCTATGCATTTCACTTTACTTGAATAAAAAAAATATAAATCTTTGTATGGTCTAGTGATATCAAGTCCTATTTTTTCCATAACAACCTTAGGCATAAGGTTGTGGTAAGCACCAAAGTCCAGCATGGCATTGTGCAAAGTCTTTTCATGAATGTTTAAAATGATGTAAAATGGAGGAACAACACCAATTTCATATTTTACATCAACTTCAGGCCCAAATAATAATTATGGTTGATCATCAACAATATTTACTATATTTGTACCTACTTCTATGTTCAGAGCTTTTATCACTTGTGATCTATAAGAATTCTTATTCATTAACTCTGTTAGAGGAATGGGTATCTTGAGTTTTTCCAATTCACTTTCCAAGTTGAATGAGGTTTGAGTTTTATTTTGGTTAGAAAAATATGACTTCTCAACAACATTCTTCTTTCAACTATCTTTGGGTTGGCTGGTGGAGGGAACATCAGTTTGAGTTGTTTTTGAGACAAAATAAGATATTCTTTTGGTTGGTACCTCTGCGTTTTTCTTAAGGGGACTATCAGGAACTTTCCTGGCAGGTGTATGTTGTCTTTCTAAAGTCACGAGATTTATTTCTTGGATTATCATTAGACTTCTTACTTATCAGGTTATACTTCCTATAAACTTCCATAATTTCATTTTCAAAAGCTTGTTGATCTGATTCTTCCTCATCAATTTCATTTTGTGAAAGAAGGAAAATATTTTGTTCTTCTTGGGTAAGAAAAATAGAATCATTATCATTTACTCCCATTAAATTAATGTGAACATCATCAAGTCCCTCAATTGTTTCTTCCCTGTCATCGGCATAATTTTCTTGAAAAGGGGGCCTAATCTGTTGATATGGGCCTCTTTGTTCTCTTTGTTCTCTTGGTTCTCTTTCTTTGATTTGGGGTGGATTTCCCCTAAAATTAGGATTTTTAATTTCGGGACCAGGTTGATTTTCTCTTGGTGGAGTCCTATCAGTGATGTCTAATATTTCCATCTTCCTTTCCATGGTTCTGACTAATGAGTCTATCTTAGCATCAAGAGAAGAGGTAGATGGTTCTTCTTTGATAGTTACTCTCCTCTTTTTTCTTTGTCTAACTCTCATAGCTAAAAGATTTACCTCTACACTTAAAGCATCTCTTTGCATCTCTTCCAAAGTTGCAGGGTTTCTTTCTATCAATTGATAGGACACGTCAACATCAAAACCATCAGGTAATTTAATCAAAGCTAAAGCTTGAGGAGGTTTAATGTTTGTTGGAATTGCATTATAAATATTGTTAAATCTAGTATAATAATCTTGTACACTTTCCCCTTCATTTCTTTTAATACCTTCATATTCAGATAATATTTGAAGTGGATTTGTCTTAACTTCCCATCTATTGAGGAATGATTGGTGAAAGGCAGTAATGTCATTTAGGATAGCAGCTGGTAAGGCTTTGAACCATTTCCTAACTTCTCCATTTAATCTTTGGGAAAACAATCTCATTTTGACATCTTCTTCATCAACTTCTTGCAGGTCAAAGAAGTCATTCATCTTGTCAACATGTTGTTGTGCAGACATATTTCGAGTGCCATCAAACTAAGGAATCCTAGTTTGATAATCCTGGGGAATATTGTGTAAGGAGGTAGCCAAAATAAGGGGAGCATACCTTGCTGCCATGATTGGTGGAGGAGGATGGATAGCAGAAACTCCTATGACAGGCTGAATCAAAACCTGTGAAGTAGTTGGAGAAGTGGTAGAAGATATGCAAGAAGCAGGGATGGAAGATACAGGATGAACTGATTTAGGATTTATATATGATGCAAAGATGTTCAGGGAAGAAATCTCAATAGACTGTTGAATGTAGGATTTATGCAAAGCTTGATCAAAGTCTGATGGTAGATCTTGTAACTTCTCAAAATCTTGAAGGATTTATTGATCAAGATATGATCTAAGAGAGTGTCTTTCATGTGTATTAGGTTGGAGGATAGCTTGATTTGAAATTGTTTCATCCAAAAAGCTATCAGATTTGGTTCTGAATAGACTATGCTCAAATGGTAGATCAAACTGGATATCTTGGATTGTGACAAACTTCTCTGGAAGAGAGGTTTCCCTAGGAGGAGGACAACTAGTCCCTTGACTTTCTACTAAACTTATTTTTCTGATCAAATTTTCAGGGTTATCTACTACTTTTACATGTTCTGGATCAGGATGAGATCTGGTGTGGATTCTTTTTGGAGCCAAAACTTAAACTTAAAAAAAAAGAAAAAAAAGAAAAAAAAAAAACTAATTAATTATTTACAAATTGTTACAACCTCTGAACATTTATCTCTTAAAATTTAGATCTTTGATTGTCCAGAAATAAAGTTTTCTTACTTAAGGAATATAATTCATAAAGTTGGAAAATTTGTTCTTCCCCAGTATGGCTTCCACTATGTTATCACTCTGTAATTTCCAGAGGTCGTAGAAGAAAAGACATAGGTAACTACCAAACCACTTTGGAAGCTGCAATCTAGCCCTGCCAACTTCAGAGAGGGATCTCTCTATAGGATTTAGATTTGTTTGATTTTTTAGTGTTAGGCTAGTTATGAAAGTTTAGTGTTTGTTTGTTTCAAATATATGGATAAATCAATGCTTAATTTTCCATTGGGCTATGGGGTCCGTACTTAAAGATAAGGACCTTCTTCATATTTTTATAAGGTTTTCTCCACAGGGCAGGGTAGTAAAATTGTTGGATCTATTTGAATCAAATGGAATGAATAAGAGGAAAAGAGGGGAAAATCCACTAAGGAGAAAAGCAATTAAGAATTATTTTACTTAGTTTCAGATGAACAACATGAAGATCATTGAAAAACCAGAGACAGAGTATAATGAAATAATTTATGTTCTTCAACTTTATTTTAATGATTAGAATTGGAAACACATGCAATGATTACAGAGAATGAAAAAACATTTGACAAAGAGAGAAAAACACATCACCAACAGTTTGACACGAGAATCCTGTGAATAAGCCTCTTTTATTACTGGTCGACCCTTTGAAAATTTACACAATAGATTTTGGATGAAAAAATCAACCCATAATACTTCGAAGAGAGAATTATTTATACAACTATTTACAACAGATCCTGCCATAAATGATCAAAATATTTTGGAGGAATATCTAACTAAATGAATCTCTAAATACAAAATGTAGGGATTTTGCAAATTTGCTCGGATCTCTGGTGTTGATTTGGTGGAAGTGGGTGATGAATCATCTATTTGACTTTGGATAACTGTTGCTCAATGCTAACTAGAACACCAAAAATGTCTCTACTCAAGTAATGTGCATAGATCTTCCCACCTCTTTTTACCTGGGATGGAAATCTTGAGTAATTTCTTGTATATTTCATCCATCTCTGTGTATTTGGAAAATGTAGGCTTAGTGATGAAGATATGCTTAATTCCATGATGTATGCTTAAGTCTAATTGTGGTGTCTCCATGAAATCTTTACCAATAATGCTTCCATGTATCCCTGCAAACTTCGAACTGTCCTTTTCCATTGAGCTCATTTTCTATTTGTAATCAAGTAGAGTGATCAATTTGTCATTCAGTACTAACAATCTAGGAATACCTTTCTTGTGTAGCACTTCAAACTTACTGAAGAACCTCTGGACACCTATTTCCATCACTTGAGCCTTTTCTTCCAGCTGCAACATTAAACCTTTCTTGGTCAAAACCTTCTTGATCTCAAGGATGGTTTCAGTTTTGTCCTTAATCTCCACTTCTTCTAACTCATGTTTGTTTTTGGAGTTTAGAAATATGATAAGTTAAGTGGCCTATGTGGGTCTTTCTCCCAATTCTTCCTTGATTATTTCAATTTCTCCCCTAGCTTTCTATACTAATTCATGTTGTTCAAAAATGATATGTATGGAGGGCCAGATTTATGACATGGATTTGTTGATATCTATCAATATGTTTTTTTTAGCTTGGTCTAATGTATTTTCCATGGTAGTCTCTTTCCCTAATTGTTGTAACTATTTACTAAGTCTTTGAGACTTATGCATATCATCCTGGTGACTGGCTTGGAACATTGATTTCAACTCTTGCAATGTCTTTACCTCTTACTATAATTTTTCGATTTCTTCCCTCTGTATGGACATATCTTCCATGGATTTTACAAGTTTTTCATATGCATTTGAGACTTGTATTGGGATTGCTGCTGGAATTTATGCTGATGTGAACCCTTCTACAATTCTGATCCATGTCGGAGGCTTTACATCCAGTAGGATCATGTCCATCTGCACATTTTTCTCCTTTTTTTTTATTAGTTTGTCCATTTCTGCATTTTGTTCCATGATTAACTTTAACATCTCTTCCTTGTGGCCTTTAGTCTCAACCACTTCTTTGGCTTGTGAATCTTCTGTAGATGGAAGCTTCATTGGCTTTCTAAGATATGTTATATCAACATTCTTCTTCTTTAACAACTCCTCTGTTGCCTTGACATTTGTTGGGTTGTACGCAATTTTAAGAACCAATTATTCTAATGACTTTATTTTGTTATCCTTGGCCAAAGAAGAAATCTTCTCAGGATTCAATTGGGACTGGATATTATTTAAGGATGCATGTTACTTAGAAGCAATCATTGATGTAATTGTAAAAGTTGAGAATATCATATCTCCCGTCTTCCTATGCATATTCATATGGTCCACTGGATGGACATATTTTACATCAAATTCAAAGGAAATATTTTTATAGTCTGCAACTACTCTTGGATGAGGAACTTGTGCTTGTAAGAATTCCATTTGCATTCTTCCTCTTTCTGTGCCAAAATATGATAGAATTCTATGTTGAGCAGTGGAGGTATTCTTCTAGAAATGAGCATAGGTGATGTTGTTGAGGAGCTCATTCCTTTTCTTGATATGTTTATATTTTTCAAAAATATTTTACTCTTTTTTCCCATGAGTTGATTCAGTTGTTAGAGTAGTCTCTGGGTTTGTTTGAGATGTTAGTGATTATGGAGAGCCTATAACTAGAATGTCTGAAGGGGTTAAGAGTGTGGTCCTTCCAAGACTATGGTGGACTGCATTTATCCCTCCTTGAGTAAATCTGGTGTATGACTGGTTTTGGCCCTCTTTCTGTATACTTGGAAATCCTCCGTTGACACCTCTGTGACTAAAGGAAAAACTTCCTTCCTTAATCTCTTCTCTAGCTACTTTTGGGGTGTATTAGTCTGTGAAGTGGTTATAGGGATAGGCTTCTCCTCTAGTTCTTGCAATGTGTTCTCCTGCCACTCTTTTTGGTTCATGTATCTTTCCACCTCTAGCCTCTATGTGTGAACATAAGGAGTGCTCCTTTGTTTGATTTTGAGTTCAGAAATGACACCAAATGGGTCATATGCCCAAGTGGAACTCAAAGGGAATCTCATTTGTTTCAAGAGGTTATATTCTTATTCTATTTTTGATCTGTTGTTGCAGATGAAAGGTCCAACCTGGGTTTTGATTCCGAGCTGAGACTTTTTTCTTTCCTGCAACAAAGTGAATGTCATCTGAATTCACCATTTGCGTTATATATTCTAGTGCAAAAATCCTCACTAGGAGGTATTTGGGAAATTTGTAAGGAGCCATCTCACACCCATATACCCTTATCTCTGTATGATTTCGGTATAAATACTAATACCATGTCTTAGCTTGATCAGATAGGTGCAAGAACTTCTGAATTTCTTCATTGATCCTTGGATATGTGTTGTTGTTCGGAATACAAAAAACTGGGTGAATGAACTGATCTATGAAGTCCTTTAAGTTGTACTCTGTTTAATTTTTCCTCACCAATGAGGTCCATGATGTCATTGGTTGTGGGATTCGTTCCTGGTTTAACTTCTGAAGTGCACAGGGAAACCTATATGAATGGTAGAATAAAAACATGTAGACCAAAATTGAAGAGTATCTAAACATCACTTCAGTTGGAAACCTGAATAATTGATCATGAATATTGTCAGCCATAAATTGACTGAAGTTGAATTTAATGGAAACTCTTTATTCTGTAGAAAATATGGGTAGAAAAACTAAAATAGGCTCATCTACCCATTCATGTGAGTAATAACCTAACAGGTAAGAAAGCATGGAAATGATGTGGTTGGATTTGACGGTGAACATGGAAGATGAGTAAGGTGGGTTTTTCTTGGGCAATTGGGCATCTTCTGGGAGGAAAATCTCAAAGATGTGGGCTCTTTGGGGAAAAGTGATTTTCTGGTATAGGTCGTTTAGGTATTTAATGGAGAATGGGATGGATGAGTCATTTCTAGGGATTCATAGCATCTGGTTGATGGATTCGGAGGTGATTTTGAACAATGTTTCATCGGAGGAGGAAGCAATGGCTCTTTAGTCGGGCAAGCAGCGGGCTTGACGCCTGAGAGAAAATTCGGGAAAATGGTGAGTTTGAGGAAACATTTACAAAGGGAAATTGGACCCCTAGAGTCCAATTTCATCACTTCGGTCCAGAAAAATATCTTTCAGCCATGAGTGAAATTTGAAGAAGTCGTATTCACACCTTGAGTCTGTGACTTTGTAATACTTATTTTCCAGAGGGATGTGGTCCAGGTCGACAGGAGGGGGAAGGATTGGGTTCTCAAATGTATTTGCACATTTATCCTTGGGGGGCATAATTGACAGAGCATGCAGTAAAATAATGGCAGAACTGTGTCACCTGGGGAAAGATTTTCCTGTTGACGGTTAGAGGTGGTGGTAGTTAACTTCACATATTGGTTCGACACGGTATCCATAATGTTTGTATCAACAAATGGTGTCACGGGATGTGAAATGAGGCTTTAAGGTGTACAATAGATATCTGTTATGGCACAGGGTTGTTACGGGGCGGTTAATGGTCATGGGGAATGTTTTAATTGGCTAATGGGTATGTAGAATAGGACAGATGGTATGTAATGATAGGATTATGGTGGCATGGTGAGGTGAGTGGTATCAAGTTTTGGTTTGGAATATTTCGGAGGGAGGGGGTAGGTGGCAAGAGGAAATATGAGGGGGGGTACGAAATGTTGAGGATGTGCCATGTTAGGTGGGACTGACCCGGGGGAAAACCACTTATCGGATCCCCCCCCCACCATTAAAGGTAGAAAGGTCAGGGGGGTTTGAAAAAGGCTGTGGACCATGGAACAGGAACGAGATGGATGTTGTCGATGGAGACTTGTGCAGGAGTTAAGCACTACAAGACAAAATTTATTGTCCGCTTCCAAACTTAGGATAAAAATATGTGCCATGAAGTGTCAATCTTGTATTTTGCACCTTTACACTATACTTTTATTCTCCTAAGCTAAAATAACAAAATTTAATCAACTAGGGGTATATTTTGAAATCCCCTTTCAATTTTCTTGAGACAAAAATCATCTAACCTATCTCCTAAACTAGGCATCTAACACTTTAATCCAGCTTAGACTCGTGAATTAATTATTACTCTAACCTAACTACTTTGGCTAAGATTAAATAATTTGACCAAAATTATTCTCTAACCTATCAACAACAAATTTAAAAAGTTTGATCATCATTAGATAGTATGATTCAAACTAATTTTATTTTGGTGGGGTTTTCTTGTTTTTCTCTTTTTTCTTTTCTTTTATTTTCTTTTATTTTTCTTTTCTTTTTATTTTTCTCTTTCTTTTTTTCTTTAATACCCTCTTTTCATTTTTTTCTATTTTTATGTTTTTCTTTTTATTTTTATTTTTGGAAATCATTTGCATAATGAAATATTATTTATAATGTAAAATGACTGCAGGAAGAAATTTCAATCACCAGGTAATACTATGAAATATAAGGTTATAACAGTGGCTCCACTTGGGGATGGTGCTCTCCCTGTGAGGTGCCAAGAACCAGTTACCAGTCACCTTGAATCATATTATCCAATACTTTATGCATCTAATTAGTTTTATTGTAGATGTAGACCAGGTGACAATTGATGAGGGGCTTAGGGTGTTCTCTTCAGGATTCAACTTATGATATAAGTCACCCACTCATGAAATAAAAATTAAAATGGTATTTACAATGAACTAGGTGAGGAATGCTTTTATTCCAGTGAAAAATAGTGCTTGAGCATTCTTCCATTGACAATTCCTCCTGGCAGATCTACTCCATCCATGTCCTTGATCAAGAATGCATTGCTTCCTCTGTAAGAATGGATTATGTATGGATCTTTCCATAAGTTCTCAAATTTTCCATGCTTTCCCTTATCTTCATTCCTTGAATCCCATTTCAGTACTTTTTCTCCTATCTGGAAATCATTATCCTTAGTTCTTTTATCATAGATCTTCTTTATATTTTCCTGGATCACTTGAGTTTGATTGTAGACCTCTTCTATGGACTGTTGCAGTTGTATGGTCTGATTAATTCTCCTCTGGATGTCATTGTGTTCTACATGTAATTCCTGCCATAATTTCATGACAGGGACACCTAAAGAAATGTGAAAAAAAACATCTAGTCCATAAACCAACCGGTATGGAGACATGCATATTGATCTCTTTGTAGTAAGTCTGTCTGCCCATAATGGATTGACCAGTTTGTTGTGCCATGTATTTTTGTTATCCTTTAGCAAATTTTTGATGATATTGACCAGACTCTTGTTTGAAGACTCTGCTAATCCCTTACCCTGAGGGTATTAGGAAGTAGAGTGTCCTAAGTTAATTTGATATTTGCTGCAAAACTCCACCATCTTCTTTGATTTGAATGTTGTTTCATTTTCAGTGATGATTTTTCTGGGACATCCAAATCCTGAAAGAATGTTAGTTTATAAAAACTTAATGATCACAGTGTCAGTGGCTTGCCTTGTAGGTACAACTTCAATCCACTTGGTAAAATAGTCAGTTGTTGTGAGAATCCATTTGTGTTGTCCTGATGATGGTGGATGGATTTCTACAATGAAATCCAAACCCCATTATTGAAAAGGAGTTTCAACTGATATTGGTTTCAAGGGTAAAGGGAAATTTTCCTTTTTCCTTCAAATATTTGATAGCTATGACAGGAGGTCACTTTCTTGTGGACATCTGCAAATAAGGTCAGCCAATAAAAAATAGCTCTTAGAATTTTGTTGGCAGTGGTCTTTCAGTTCAAGTGTCCACCACAATATCCTTCAAGAAATTCCTGCAAAGATTTATCTTCCTCATATTTCAATAAACAATTTAGTAAAATCCCTCCAACATCTTTCCAATACAAATTGCCATTTAAAATAAAACACTTCATAGCTTTGAGTTTAATAAATCTTGCTTTAGTCTTGGTTAAACTAGGAGGATCTTGTAAATGATGTAAAACAAAAATTAGGTCTGCATACTAGGGAGAGGTTGAGAAATCCTCTTTAACTTGTGGAGTCACCTACTATTCTTGTTCATCCACTACAACTAGAAAATTTATATCCAAAGCATGAAAATTGGACTCAACCATTAATTTAGCTAATCCATGATCCTTAATGAGCTTGGTTGGTTTGATCTCAATATCATATTCAAGGATAAAAACAATCCATTTACCCCTTTTTCCATCAGGATTGTCTTGGGTCAAAATATCTTTCACCACAAAATTTCAGACATAAGCAATTATATGTGAATGAAGAATATATACTCTGAAATCTTTGATTTCTTTTACCAAAGAAAAATCATGTTTTCCATGATGTTTTAATTCAGTGAAATATCTCTCAAGGATTTACTGAAGAAATAAATAGGTTGTTCATGGCCTTCATTGTTCTTCTACAAGAGAATTGTTGCAATAGTATGCTAAGAGGAAAAAGAGAATAGGAGGAAATCTTTTGTGAAATCGGGGCTGATAAGCACAAAGGCTTGTGTTAAGGCTTGTTTCACCTGATCAAATGAATGTTTTTCTTCTATGGTCCATTTTATTTTTGTGTCTTTTTTCAACATATTTGTTATATTTCTTAGAAGTTCTACCAAATTAGGGATAAATCTTCTTAGAAAGTTTATTTTTCCAATGAAAGATTGTAATTCTTTTATGTTTCTGGGATGATCTATTTTTTGAATGACTTCAATTCTGTTGGGATCAATTTTAATTCAATCCTTTGAGATGATATGTCCTAGTAGTCTAGTTTCTTCTAGACCAAATAATGTTTTCTTTGGATTAAGGGAAATTCCAAATCTCCTTCATTTTTGAAAAACTCTTCTTAGGTGGAGCAAGTGTTCTTCATCTGTTTTTAAAAAAATAGTGATATAATCCAGGTATATAACAATGAATCTTCCAAGTTCATCCACAAAAGCAATATCCATTTCTCTTTGAAATGTAGCCCCAACATTCATTAAACCAAAAGGCATTTTTACATACATGAAAGTGCCCCAACGTGTAGTAAATGTTGGTTTTTATTGATCATCGGGGTGGACTAAAAATTGATTGTAACCAAAAAAACCATCTAACAGAGAAATTCTACTGGACCCAACTACCTTATGCAAAATATGGTCCATTTTGGGCAAGGGATAGTTGTAATTGAGACTAAATTTATTAAGCTTTTTGAAATCAATGCATAGTCTGATTTCTCCACTCTTCTTCATGGTTGGAAGTAAATTTGATACCCTTTTAGAAAATCTTAATGGGACAATGATTTTAGCATCATACATCTTTTTTATTTCTTTTTTAATCAGAGGCATCAACCTTGGGTTAATCCTCCTAAGTTTTTATTTAAAGGATTTTGGTCTTCTTTTATGGGAATTTAATGTTGTATAGTGCTAGTTTCATAAGACTTCATATCTTCATAACTCCATGCAAAAACATCTATAAATTCTCTGAATAATTCTATATATTTATGTTTTTGAGCAGGAGGTAAATATTTAGACAGTTTAATCATATTTGGTTCTTTTTCAGTTCCTATGTTTTCGTCTTCAACTTCCTTTCCAGTAGGTTCAATTTTAGGTTTTTTGGCCACATCATAAAAATCAAACAACTCTTCCAAAGGGACTAATCCTCTAGGCAGAATATTATCTTTCATATGAAAAATGTTCAGATCTTCCTTTTTTATTTATTTATTTGTTCTAAACCTATCATATCTACATTTTCTTTTTCATAATCACAATCAACATCTATGTTGGCACATCCAAATTCATTCTTCGATTGCAATAAATTTTCGATTTGTTCATCATTTCCATGAGAGAGAAAGTAACATGACATATTTAGGGGGTATATATGCAACAACTATGTCCATTACCATACTCTTGGTTGGTATTTTTGCTAAAGTAACACACAAATATTTGATAAGACCTATGCATTTCACTTTACTTGAATCAAAAGAATATAAATCTTTGTATGGTCTAGTGATATCAAGTCCTAATTTTTCCATAATAGTCTTAGGCATAAGTTTGTGGAAAGCACCAGAGTCCAGCATGGCATTGTGCAAAGTCTTGTCATGAATGTTTAAACTGATGTAAAATGGAGGAACAACACCACTTTTAAATTTTCCATCAACTTCAGGCCCAAATAATTATTCCGGTTGATCATCAACAATATTTATTGTATCTGTACCTACCTCTATGTTTAGAGATTTTATCACTTGTGATCTGTAAGCATTATTATTCATTAACTCTGTTAGAGGAATGGGTATCTTGAGTTTTTCCAATTCACTTTCCAAGTTGAATGAGGTTTGAGTTTTATTTTGGTTAGAAAAATCTAATTTCTCAACAACATTCTTCTGTGAAGTATCTTTGGGCTGGCTAGTGGAGGAAACATTAGTTTGAGATATTTTTTAGACAAAATCAAATGTTCTTTTCGTTGGGACCTCTGAGTGTTTCTAAGGGGGACTATTAGGAACTTTCTTGGCAGGTGTGTTTGTTGTGTTTCTAAAGTCAGGAGATTTCTTAGTTGGATTATCATTAGACTTATTACTTCTCAGGTTATACTACCTATGAACTTCAATAATTGCATTTTCAAAATCTTGTTGATCTGATTCTTCCTCATCAATTTTAATTTGTGAAATAAGGAAAAGATCGTGATCTTCTTGGGTAAGAAAAATAGAATCCTTATCATTTACTCCCATTAAATTAATGTGAACATCATCAAATCCCTCAATTGTTTCTTACCCATCATCAACATACTTTTCTTGAAAAGGGGGCCTAATCTGTTGATCTGAGCCTCTTTGTTCTCTTTGTTCTCTTGGTTCTCTTTGTCTGATTTGGGGTGGATTTATCCTAAAATTAGGATTTATGATTTGGGGACTAGGTTGATTTTCTCTTGGTGCAGTCTTATCACTGATGTCTAATATTTCCATCAAAATTTCCATGATTCTTACTAATGAGTCCGTCTTAGCATCAACATAAGAGGTAGATGGTTCTTTTTTGATAGTTACTCTCCTCTCTGTTATTTGTCTAGCTCTCTTAGCTAGCCGATTTGCCTCTACACTTATAACATCTCTTTTCATCTCTTCCAAAGTTGCAGGGTTTCTTTCTCTCAATTGATAGGACATGTCAGCATCAAAACCATTAGGGAATTTGATCAAAGTTAAACCTAGAGGAGGTTTAATGCTTGTTGGAATTGCATTATAAATATTGTTAAATCTAGTGCAATATTCCTATACACTTTCCCCTTAGTTTCTTTTAATAATTTCATATTCAGATAAGATTTGAAGTGGATTTTTCTTAACTTCCCATATATTGTGGAATGATTGGTGAAAGGCATTAATGTCATTTAGGCTAGAAGCTGGTAAGGCTTTGAACCATTTCCTAACTTCTCCATTTAATCTTTAGGAAAGAAATATAATTTTGACATCTTCTTCATCAACTTCTTGCAGGTCAAATAAGTCATTCATCTTGTCAACATGTTGTTATGCAGTCATATTTCGAGTGCCATCAAACTAAGGAATCCTAGTTTGATAATCCCGGGGCATATTGTGTAAGGGAGCAACCAAAACGAGGGAAGCATATCTTGCTGTCATGATTGGTGGAGGAGGATGGATAGTTGAAACTACTATGACAGGCTAAATCACAACATATGAAGTAGTTGGAGAAGTGGTGGAAGATATGGAAGAAGCAAGGCTAGAAGATATAGGATGAATTGATTTAGGATTGATATATGATGCAAAGATGTTTAGGGAATAAATATCAACAGATTGTTGAATGTAGGATTTATGCAAAGATTGATCAAAGTCTAATGCTAGATCTTGTAGCTTCTCAAAATTTTGAAGGATTCGCTACTCAAGCTCTGATCTAGGAGAGTGTCTTTCAAGTGTATTAGGTTGGATGATATCTTGATCTAAAACTGTTTCATCCACAAAGCTATCAGGTTTGGTTCTAATTAGACTATGCTCAAATGGTAGATCAAAATGGATGTCTTGGATTGTGAGAAACTTCACTGGAAGAGAGGTTTCCCTAAGAGGAGGACTACTACTCCCTTGAATTTCTGCTAAAATTCTTTTTCTGATCAACTTTTCAGGGTTATCTACTACTTTTACAGGTTCTGGATCAGGATGAGATCTAGTGTGGATTATTTTTGGAGCCAGAACTTAAACTTAAAAAAAAAAGGAAAAACCTAATTAATTATTTACAAATTTTTACAACCTCTGAACATTTATCTCTTAAAATTTAGATCTTTGATTGTCCAGAAATAAATCTTTCTTACTTAAGGAAGATAATTCATAAAGTTGGAAAATTTGTTCTTCCCTAGTATAGTTGCCACTATGTTATTGCTCTATAATTTCCATAGGTTGTAGAAGAAAATATAGAGGTAACTACCAAACCACTTTGGAAGTTGGGATCTATCCCTGCCAGCTTCATAGATGGATCTCTCTATAGAATTTATATTTGTTTGAGTTTTGATTGTTAGGCTAGTTATGAAAGTTCAGTGTTTGTTTGTTTGAAATATATGGCTGAATGAATGCTTAATTTTCCATTGGGCTATGGGGTCCGTACTTAAAGATAAGGACTTGTTCATCTTTTTATAAGGTTTTCTCCACAGGGAAGGGTAGTAAAATTGTTGGATCTATTTGAATCAAATGAAATGAATAAGAGGAAAATAGGGGAAAATCCACTAAGTAGAAGAGAAGTTAAGAATTATTTTACTTAGTTTCAGATGAACAACATGAAGATCATTGAAAAACTAGAGACAGAGTATAATGAAATAAATTATGTTCTTTAACTTTATTTTAATGATTAGAATTGGAAACACATGAAATGACTACAGAGAATGGAAAAACATTTGACAAAGAGAGAAAAGCACATCACCTACAGTATGACATGAGAATCCTGTGAATAAGCCTTTTTTATTACTGGTCAATCCTTCGAAAATTTACACAATAGATTTTGGATGCAAAAATCAACCCATAATACTTCAAAGAGAGAAGTATTTATACAACTATTTACAACAGATCCTGTCATAAATGATCAGGATATTTTGGAGGAATATCTAACTAACTAAATCTCTAAATACAAAATGTAGGGATTTTTCAAATTTTCTCAGATCTCTAGTGTTGATTTGGTGGAAGTGTGTGATGACTCATCTCCTTGACTTTGGCTAACTGCTCCTCCATGTTGGCTAGAACACCAAAGTTGTCTCTACTCAAGTAATGCACATATATCTTCCAAACTACTTTTACTTGGGATGAAAATATTGAGTAATTTCCTGTATATTTTATCCATCTCTATGTATTTGACAAAGATATGCTTAGTGATGAAGATATGCTTAATTCCATGATGTATGCTTAAGTCTAACTGTAGATTCTCCAAGAAAGATTTACCAGTAATGCTTCCCTCTATCCCTGCAAACTTTGAACTGTTCATTGCCACTGTGCTCATTTTTTGTTTGTAATTAGGCAGAGTGATCAATTTGTCATTCAATACTAACAATACAAGAAGTATTTTCATGTGTAGCACTTCAAACTTACTGAAGAAACTCTACACACCTATGTCCATCACTTGAGCCTTTTCTTCCAGCTCCGACATTAAACATTTCTTGGTCAAAACCTACTTGATCTCAAGGATGGTTTCAGTTATGTCCTCAATCTCCAATTCTTCTAACCCCTATTTGTTTTTGGAGTTTAGAAGTCTAATAAGTTCATTGGCCTCTATGGGTCTTTCTCCCAATTCTTCCTTGATGATTTAAGTTGCTCCCATAGCTTTCTGTACTAATTCATGTTGTTCAAAAATGATCTGTATGGGGGGCCATATTTCTGACATGGATTTGTTGATATCTATCCATATGTTTTCCTTAGCTTGGGCTAAGGTATTTTCCATGGCAGTCTCTTTCCCTAATTGTTGTAACTGTTGACTAAGCCTTTGAGACTTATGCATATATGCCTGGTGATTGGCCTGGAACATTGATTCCAACACCTGCAATGTCTTTACCTCTTCCTGTAATTTTCTGATTTCTTCCCCTTGTATGGACATATCTTCCATGGATTTTACAAGTTTTTCGGATGCATATGAGACTTGTACTGGGATTGTTGCTCGAATTTCTATTGATGTGGACCCTTTTGTTGTTATGATCCCTATCAGGGGAATTTCATCTAGTGGGATCATGGCCATCTGCACATTTTACTCCTTTTCTTTTATCAGTTTGTCAATTTCTTCTTCCATTTCCCTTATCTATGCATTTTGTTCCATGATTAACTTTAACATCTCTTCCTTGTGGCCTTCAGTCTCAACCACTGCTTTAGATTGTGAATATTTTGTAGCTGGAAGCTTCAACTTCTTTCTAAGAGATGGTATATAATCATTCTTTTTCTTTAACAACTCCTTTGTTGCCTTGACATTTGTTGTGTCATACCCAATTTTAAGAACCAACTTCTAATGAATTTATTTTGTTATCCTTGGCCAAAGAAGAAATATTCTCAAGTTTCAATTGGGACTATATATTATTTAAGTATACGTGTAACTTGGAAGCAGTCATTGAGGTATTTTTCAAAGTTGAGAATATCATTTCTCCTATCTGCCTATGCATATCCATCTAGTCTGTAGTTGTTCTTGGATGAGTAACTTGTTCTTGTAAGAATGCAATTTGCTTCTTCCTCTTTATGTGTCAAAAGATACCAACATTATTTGTTGAGAAGTGGAGGTCTGCTTCCAGAATTGAGCGTAGGTGTTGCTGTTGAGGAGCTTATTCCTTTTCTTGATCTATTTATATTTGTCAAAAACATTCGACTCTTTTTTCACGTGAGATGATTCAGCTGTAGGAGTAGTGTCTGGTTTTTTTTGAGATGTTGGCGATGATGGAGAGCCTGTAACTAGACTATCTGAATGGGTTGAAGAGTGTGGTCCTTCCAATACTATGGTGGACTACATTTCTGTTGGACACACCGACTACACTAAAAGGGGGGGGGGGTGAACAGTGTAGGGCTCTTTTTCAAAAACTCCTTAGTTAACAATCACCATTAGCTCATTACTCATTGTTGTCATTTATAACCAATTGAATGTAAACACATATCAGCAACATATATCAGCAATATATTATAAACAAGTCATCACCACAAGGAACACAAAGAACACAATATGTATGTACAATTTTCTTTTTATTACGGACTACAATCCTTGGGGTTTTTCAGCAACAACTGAATAGAGTAAAACTATACAAGAGCACCATCTCTATAATGAAATACTCAGCTTACACCCTCATCACCAAATGATATGAGGCAACAATCCTCAACATATATCAATCTGTACCATAAACAAGTGCATCAACCATGCACCAACCTGTGCCAAACAACCTATAATCAACATGTACCATAAAAAAGTGTATCCAACCATGTACCAAGTATATACCAATCATGTGTCAAATACTCATAAACAATGACTCATCAATATGTACCAAAATCATCAACTATACACCTCATGTATGTGCCAACTCATCAACTGCTTGTCTCAACCATGACTAGTTTTGGATTAGTCAACAACCCTAACTTGAAATAATCATTACTTTGTACCTATAATGAATAAATATATCAAACTGATATACAATGTTATTCATTTTTTTTTATGCAATTACTCTAGGTGTCACTACTTGTAACCTCTCAAAAAAGGAATTATAGCAAAAATGGCATACCTTGCTGAATTCTAGCTTATTCTAGAGAGCGACCTTGTAGAGTGTCCCCCGCACGGAATATTTGTTGAAACAATATGAAACTATTACACAGAATACTACATATAGTAATATAACCAACACAATTGGTCTCACTGAATTTTGATCTGTTATGAAGAAGTTATGATGTTTTTACCCGAAACACCTGTTTTAGACTAGTTTCGGGACTAGCCACAAACCCTATTTTCCACGGAGTGTATCTCCAAAAATAAAAAGAACCACAAGATGAATTTTTTACCACATATACTTGGATATGTTTAATCAATGGAATATCAATATCACAGTTTGAATCATTATAGAAATAAATTTATTACGAAAATGGTGAGATGACCTGTAAATAACATACCTTAGAAAGCATCATGAAAAGAATTTATCCTCCCTTGAATTTCGACCCTCTTTCCTTCACCTTTCCTCTGAAATTTGGATTATATATCATTTGGTTACCTCAGTAACCTATATATCTTCAATATTCTCAAGTGTTCCACACCAAAAATGCTCAAGAATCTCTCACAAGAAGCTCTCCACCAATACTCCAAAAAATATTCTCACAAGTAGCTCTTGATTGATCCACAAAAAGGACGATCTACAAGAGACCATTGCTATATTATTTACACTTTCATCATATAGGTCACTTAACCCATTTTTAGGTCACTTAACCCATTTCTAGGTCACTTAACCTATTTTCCTTATTTTAGGGTTAACCACTTTCCATAAATAGAAAGTTCTCCAATACTTTATCATTTAAATATTCCTTC
>ML805600.1:56213-92924 GCA_009831015.1 Picea engelmannii
TTCTAGGTCACTTAACCTATTTTCCTTATTTTAGGGTTAACCACTTTCCATAAATAGAAATTTCTCCAATATTTTATCATTTAAATATTCCTTCTTGATTTTGTCACCTTACTTTATCATTTATTGATTTTGTCACTTCTCTTTATTATTTAAATGATCCACCTTGACTTTGTCACTTTACTTTATCATTTAAATAATGATTTCTTCTTTTAGATCACTCTGACTTCTTTAACCTTGGGGGCTTCAAGCTTTCATGTGGGGGTCTTTCATCTTCGTAAGGACATAACTCTCAAACCATGAGGAGCTATGTGACATTCCACATACCACCGTAAATGGCATGACAAGCACTATCCATCTAGGATAGTTTCACCAACAATTTACTTGATCTTCATCTCATTATTCCACATACAAGCATGAGTCCTCCAATCATTCTTCTAGGATAACTCAATCCACAAAGCGTCTTCCCATGATGGATTTCACCATAAGGGGACCACTTTGGATTTCATCCATTTGTGCACCTTATCAATCATGATAAGACAATAATGAGAGCATGGGTCCTCCAACCATTCTTCTAGGACAACTCAATCTGCAAAGCGTCTTCCCGTGAGGGATTTCACCATAAGGGGACCACTTTGGAGTTCATCCATTTGTGCACCTTATCAATCATGATAAGACAATAATGAGTCATCTATACATTTTTCCAACAATTCATCATATACCAATGAAACCACATCGATCCATCTTCATCATGTATCAATGACAACTCATTGATCCATCTTCATCATATCAATGACAACTCATTGATCCATATTCATCTATGCATTCTCATCGAGGAAAATACATATTACATTACATTAATCATCAATCAATCAATCCTTTGGCATCAATTAATCACTTTACATCAATCAATTAATCCTTTGGCATCAATTAATCACTTTACATCAATCAATCAAACCATTGGCATCAATGGGTTGAAGAGTGTGGTCCTTCTAATACTATGGTGGACTGCATTTCTCCCTCCTTGAGTAAATCTAGTGTATGACTGGTTTTGGCCCTCTTTCTATATACTTGGAAATCCTCATTTGATACCTTTGTGACTAAAGGAGAAACTTCCTTCATTGATATCTTCTTTGCTTTCTTTTGGGGTGTATTAGTCTGTGAAGTGGTTACAGGGATAGGTTGCTCCTCTGGTTCTTGCAATGTGTTTTCCTGCCACTTTGTCTAGTTCATGTATATTTCCACCTATAGCCTCTATGTGTGAACATAAGGAGTGCTCCTTTGTTTGATTTTTTTTTTAGAAATGACACCAAATGGGTCATATGACCAAGTGGAACTCAGAGGGAATCTTATTTGTTTCAAGAGGTTATCTGCTTCTTCTCCTATTGATTTGTTGTTGCAGATGAAAGGTCCAACTTGGGTTTTGATTCCGAGCTGGGAATTTTTCTTTGTTGCAAAAAAGTGAATGTCATCTAAATTCACCATTTGCCTTATATATTCTAGTGCAAAAATCCTCACTGGGAGGTATTTGGGAAATTTGTAAGGAGGGAGCTCATACCCATATACCCTTATCTCTATATGATTTTGGTATAAATACCAATCCCATGTATTAGATTGATCAGATAGGTGAAAGAACTTCTGAATTTATTCACTGATCATTGGCTCTATGATGTTCTTTAGCATACAAACAACTGGGTGAATGAACTGATCTTTAAAGTCCTTGAAGTTGTACTCTGTTGAATTTTTCCTCACCAATGAGGTCCATGATGTCACTGACTATGGGATTCCTTCTTGGTTTAACTTCTAAAGTGCACAGAGAAACTTGTCTGACTAGTAGAATAAAAACATGTAGACCAAAACTGAAGAGTATCTGAAAATCCCTTCAGTTGGAAACCTGGATAACTGATCATGAATATTGTTAGTCAAAAATTGACCGAACTTCAATTTAATGGAAACTCTTTCTTTTGTAGAAAATATGGATAGAAAACCTAAAAAAGGCTCATCTGCCCATTCATATGAGTAATAACCTAACAGGTAAGAAAGCATGGAAATGATATGGTTGGCTTTGACAATGAAAATGGAAGATGAGTAAGGTGGATTCTTCTTGGGAAATTGGGCATCTTATGGGAGGAAAATCTCAAAGATCTGGGCTCTTTGGGGGGAAGTGAGTTTTTGGTATAGGTTGTTTAGGGCTTCAATGGAGAATGGGATGGCTGAGTCATTTCTAGGGATCGAAAACATCTGGTTGATGTCTTCAGAGGTGACTGTGAACAATGTTTCACCGGAGGAGGAAGCAATGGCTCTTTGGCCGGGCAGGTAGCGAGCTTGACATATGAGATTAAATTCAGGAAAATGGTGATTTTGAGGAAACATGTACAGAGGAAAATTGGACTCCCATAGTCCAATTTCATCACTCTGGTCCAGAAAAATATCTTTCATCCATGAGTGCAATTCGAAGAAGTTGAATTCACACCTCGTCTTTGTGACTTTGTAATCCTTATCTGCCAGAGGGATGTGGTCCAGGTCGATAGGAGGGGAAAGGATTGGGTTCTCAGACGTATCTTCAAATTTATCCTTGGGGGAAATAATTGATAGAGCTTGAAATAAAATAATGGCAGAACTGTGTTACCCAGGGAAATATTCTCCTATTGACGGTGAGAGGTGGTGGCGGTTAACTTGACAGCTTGGTTCGATGCGGTATCCATGGTGTCTGTATCAAAAAATGGCATCACAAGATGTGAAATGGGGTTTTAAGGTGTACAATAGATATCCATTATGGTGCGGGGTTGTTACAAGGCGTTTAATGGTCATGGGGAATGTTTTAATTGACTAACGAGTATGTAGAATAGGAAAGATGGTGTGTAATGATAGGATTACGGTTGCAGGGTGAGGTGAGTGGTATCGGGTTTTGGTTTGGCAGATTTCAGAGGGGGGGATAGGAGGTAATTGGAAATAGGAAAGGGTGTCCGAAATTTTGAGGACGTGCCACGTTAGGTGGGACCGATGTGCGGGAAAACCACTTTTAGGACCCCCCCCCCCCCACCGTTAAAGTTAGAAAGGTCGGGGGGCTCTGAAAATGGTTGTGGACCGTTGATCGGGAATGAGATGGATGTCGTTCATGGAGACTTGTGCGGGACTTAAGCACTACAAGACAAAAATTATTGTCCACTTTCAACCTTAGGATAAAAATATGCACCATGAAGCGCCAAGTTTGAATTTTGCACCTTTACACTATAATTTTATTCTTCTAAGATAAAATAACCAAATTTAATCAACTAGGGGTATATTTTGAAATCCCCTTTCAATCTTCTTGAGACAAAAACCATCTAATCTATCTCCTAACCTAGGCATCTAACACATTAATCCATCTTAGACTCTTGGATTAATTATTACTCTAACCTAACTACTTTGGCCAAGATTAAACATTTTGACCAAACTTATTCTCTAACCTATCAACAACAAATTTAAAAAGTTTGATCAAGATTAGACAGTATGATTCAAACTAATTTTATTTTGGTGGGTTTTCTTGTTTATCTTTTTTTTTCTCTTTTTTATTTTATTTTATTTTTCTTTCTCTCTTTCTTTCTTTCTTTTATACCCTCTTTTCATTTTTTCTATTTTTATCTTTTTCTTTTTCTTTTTGGAAATCATTTGCAGAATGAAATATTGTTTACAATGTAAAATGACTGGAGGAAGAAATTTCAATCACCAGGTAATACTATGAAATATAGGGTTATAACAGTGGCTCCACTTGGGGATGGTGTTCTCCCTATGAGGTACCAAGAACCAGTTACTGGTTGCCTTGAATCATCTTATCCAGTACTTTCTGCATCTTATTAGTTTTAATGTAGATGTCAACATGGTGACAACTGATCATCGGCTTAGGACCTTCTCTTCGGGATTCAACCTCTTATATAAGTCACCCACTCGTGACAGAAAAAGTAAAATGGTATTTACAATGAAATGGGTGAGGAATGCTTTTATTCCAGTGAAAAATAGTTCTTGAGCATTCTGCCATTGACAGGTCCTCCTGGCAGATCTGCTCCATCCATGTCCTTGATCAAGAATGCATTGCTTCCTCTGTAAGCATGGATTATGTATGGACCTTTCCATAAATTCTCAAATTTTCCATGCTTTCCCTTCTCTTCATTCCTTGAATCCCATTTCATTACTTTGTCTCCTATCTGGAAATCATTAGCCTTAGTTATTCTATCATAGATCTTCTTTATATTTTCCTGAATCACTTGAGTTTGATTGTAGACCTCTTCTATGGATTATTGTAGCTGTGTGGTCTGATTAATTCTCCTCTGGATGTCATTAGGTTCTACTTGTACTTCCTGCATTAATTTCATGATAGGGACACCTAATGCAGGAAGTACAAGTAGAACCTAGTGATTAGGTTAGCAATTGTTAAAGAAGCTTGCTACTAAGAGAATTTTAATTAGGAAGTACAAGTAGAACCTATTTAAACTTCTCTTAGCAACAAGCTTATTTAACAGTTGCTAACCTAGCATTAAGGCTTCATATTCAGCTATATTGTTGGTACAGTGAAAAATTCAACTTGTAGGAATGACTTTCTGTATGATTTTTTTTTGAATTAGAAACCCACACATCGGCTCCTGATCCTTCCTTACTAACACCACCATCAAAGTCTAAACTCCACAAAGGTTCCTTTTGTTTATCAAATTTCACCATTATTGTTTCATTTTATTCAAAAGTTGTTTTGTCCTCTTCCATGTTATAAACATCATCTTCTAAATTGGCAATTTGTGTTTCCATATCTGCATCATTCTACAAGATAAATGAATCAAGGTCTGAATGAACACAATATAAGGGATAATTGTGTTTTTTATGTTGACTATTGACCATGTATTTCATCATTGTCTCCCTATATAATCTCCTCTGTTGACCAAATAATGGGACGGTGGCATAAGACATGTCAAGTTGAAGGGTACCTTGTAACTTGGCTCCCCATGAGAGAGAAAGTAACATGCCATATTTAGGGGATATATCTGCAACAACTATGTCCATTACCATACACTTGGCTGGGATTTGTGCTAAAGTAATACACAAATATTTGATAATACATATGCATTTCACTTTACTTGAATCAAAATAATATAAATCTTTGTATGGTCTAGTGATATCAAGTCCTAATTTTTCCACAACATCCTTAGGCACAAGGTTGTGGGAAGCACCAGAGTCCAGCATGGTATTGTGCAAATTCTTGTCATGAATCTTTAAACTAATGTAAAATGGAGGAACAACACCACTTTCAGATTTTCCATCAACTTCAGGCCCAAATAATAATTTTGGTTGATCATTAACAATATTTACTGTATCTGTACCTGCCTCTATGTTCAGAGCTTTTATCACTTGTGATCTATAAGCATTCTTATTCATTAACTCTGTTACAGGAATGGGTATCTTGAGTTTTACCAATTCACTTTCCAAGTTGAATGAGGTTTGAGTTTTATTTTGGCTAGAAAACTCTGATTTCTCAACAACATTCTTTTGTGAAGTATCGTTGGGCTGGCTGGTGGAGGGAACATCAGTTTGAGTTGTTTTTGAGACAAAATCATATGTTCTTTTGGTTGGGACCTTTGAGTTTTTATTAGGGGGACTATCACGAAATTTCTTGGCATTTGTGTATGTTGTCTTTCTAAAGTCAAGAGATTTCTTAGTTGGATTATCATTAGAATTCTTAATTCTCAGATTATACTACCTATGAACTTCCAGAATTGCATTTTCAAAAGCTTGTTGATCTGATTATTCCTCATCAATTTCATTTTGTAAAAGAAGGAAAAGATCTTGTTCTTATTAGGTAAGAAAAATAGAATCATTATCATTTACTCCCGTTAAATTAATTTGAACATCATCAAGTCCCTCAATTGTTTCTTCCCCGTCATCAGCATAATTTTCTTGAAAAGGGGGCCTAATCTGTTGATCTGGGCCTCTTTGTTCTCTTTGTTCTCTTGGTTCTCTTTGTTTGATTTGGGGTGGATTTCTCCTAAAATTAGGATTTCTGATTTGGGGACTAGGTTGATTTTATCTTGGTGGAGTCCTATCAGTGATGTCTAATATTTCCATCATCCTTTCCATGGTTCTGACTAATGAGTCTATCTTAGCATCAACAGAAGAGGTAGATGGTTCTTCTTTGATAGTTACTCTCCTCTCTGTTATTTTTCTAGCTCTCTTAGCTAATAGATTTGCCTCTACACTTACAACATCTCTTTGCATCTCTTCCAAAGTTGCAGGGTTTCTTTCTCTCAATTGATAGGACATGTCAACATCAAAACCATCAAGGAATTTGATCAAAGCTAAACCTCAAGGAGGTTTAATGTTTTTTGGAATTGTATTATAAATATTGTTAAATCTAGTGCAATAATCCTGTACACTTTCCCCTTGGTTTCTTTTAATACTTTCATATTCAAATAAGATTTGAAGTGGATTTTTCTTGACTTCCCATCTATTGAGGAATGATTGGTGAAAGGCAGTAATTTCAATTAGGCTAGCAGCTGGTAAGGATTTGAACCATTTCCTGACTTCTCCATATAAGCTTTGGGAAAACAATCTCATTTTGACATCTTCTTCATCAACTTATCATAGGTCAAATAAGTCATTCATCTTGTCAACATGTTGTTGTGAAGTCATATTTCCAGTGCCATCAAACTGAGGAATCCTAGTTTGATAATCCTGGGGCATATTGTGTAAGGGAGAAGCCAAAATGAGGGGAGCATATATTACTGCCATGATTGGTGGAGGATGATGGATAGCAGAAACTTTTGCGACAAGATGAATCACAACCTGTGAATTAGTTGGATAAGTGGTGGAAGATATGGAGGAAGCAAGGCTAGAAGATATAGAATGAACTGATTTAGTATTGATAGATGATGAAAATATGTTCAAGGCAGAAATCTCAACAGACTGTTGAATGTAGGCTTTATGCAAAGCTTGATCAAAGTATGATGCTAGATCTTGTAACTTCTCAAAATTTTGAAGGATTTTCTAATCAAGATCTGATCCAGGAGAGTGTCTTTCAAGAGTATTAGGTTGGAGGATAGTTTGATCTAAAATTGTTTCATCCACAAAACTATCATATTTGGTTTTGAATAGACTATGATAAAATGGTAGATCAAACTAGATGTCTTGGATTGTGACAAACTTCTATGGAAGAGAGGTTTTCCTAGGAGGAGGACTACTACTCCCTTGAATTTATGCTAAACTTATTTTTCTGATCACCTTTTCAGGTTTATCTACTACTTTTACAAGTTCTGGATCAAGATGAGATCTGGTGTGGATTCTTTTTGGAGCAAGAACTTAAACTTAAAAGAAAAAAACCTAATTAATTATTTACAGATTTTTACAACCTCTGAACATTTGTCTCTTAAAATTTAGATCTTGGATGTTGGTGAGTTGATTGATATCATTTTTTGTATGCACATTTCATGGCATAGTGCGGGCATGTACTGTGCAGTAAAATGAGGAAGTTTTCACATTCCAGGATACTACACACGGCAACTTGAGTGCACGCGATTTTAAGGCCAAGTAGCCTTTTTTGTATATGCTATGTTTTATAGGCTGGTGAGCTAGTTATTATAAGCTAGGATGCTTATGTTTTGATTAGGCCGGAGAGCCTAGATGTTAAAGGCCAGTGCGCCTATTTTTGTATATGTCTCATAATTAATATAATATACATTGTTGCACATAGACCAACCACGATAAAAGAGATGGGGGGCTAAACTCGACTGGTTAGGGAAAGGGAGGGGCCTAAAATTTAAGGAAAAGGGGTAATCTAGGGAGCTTAAGCCAAAAAGGAATATTATATTAATATTTATTAAATCATAAAATATGGAAATTTATTTTGTCCTAAGTTCCAAAGTTGGGGACAAGTGGGCCAAAGTAGCTCCCAACATGACAAGTGTCAATTTGGGGACATGCATACATATTGTTGGGACTTAGTTTATTTTCCCATATTTTTCCATCATTCCTTCCATCATGGAGTCATCCAGCCAATCATCCATCAACATGCACACACCCATTGAGCTATTCTTCGTATCTTCATGACTGTACCTGAACCTGTATCCATAGCCATTATGTGTTGGTGTATCTAGTTAGCTTGGGAATTGGAATGAAAAAGTGGGTTGTCAAGCCCATGGGATATTGAAGAGGCGAGTTGTCAGACTTGTGAGAAATTCTCTAGGTGAGAGAATTGTTGGGAATTGATTTCCCAAAGGTGCTAAACTGCAACTACAGTTCTCTGAGACTTCCTGTCCGGCCTGTTGCTGAAGCCCGAAAACGAAGTGGGGCAGCCGAAGGACTGTTGAGAAGAGAAGGGGCACACTTCCTGGGTGGGACAGGCATGTGGGGAATGAGGGACTGTAGGTTGTTAGTTTGAGTTAGTACCTGAGATGGAGTCTTTTCCATTGTCTATGAGTCTTTATCCTGGTTAGGAATCCCTTTACCTGGGTGGAGTTTAGTCCCATCTCGGTGGTGACTCATTGTTGAGAGTGATGAATAGTGTGGTCTAAGGCTGAGAGGTTCGTGGAAGGTCTGCACGCAGTTGGTGACATTATTATCAATATAAGTGCCAATTGTGTGATAAATTTACATGTTGCATTGTTATTTACGTGCTTATTTTTATGGGTTATCATATGTGCAGTTATAACTGTGTTTATTTTTATGGGTATTTCCTGTATATGTTGCATGTATATGTTTACTTTTATTTCAGTGTGAATCCATGAATTTATAGATCTATTTAGTTGTTTATGTTTTATATGTGTGTGTGTGTGTGTGTGTGTGTTTACGCAAGAGTTTTGTGTGTATATAGTTTAATTGCATGTAGTTCGAAAAATTTATGTGGCATAGCTCAGTTGGATACTGGGCATGTTACAGTATGTTCCACATAGAGAATGAAAGAGTTCTCTGGCATAGCGTGGCCCGACATGGACGGTCGGGGACGTTACAACATGGTATCAAAGATTTAGTTTTCAACACTAAGCCTGAATGGACCGAGAAAGTTGAGTTGAAGCGAAATGTCACAGAGGATCTATTTCGAAGTGGCCAAATTTTAGTTTGTAGAGCGTTCATGGTAAAAAGTAACAACAATTTGGCAGAATTGGGGAAAAGCCCCAATTTCTGTTGTTAAATTCATGAGAAAATCAAGAAATTTGGCCAAGTGATGAGATATTCCCGATTTAATATATGTTTTAGCAAATTTGGATCTAGAATGGGTCGAATTTGAAGTTACAGTGAAGCCATGACAGATGGAGCGAGTTTAGTGGTTAAAATTCTCAATTCGTGAATTGATTTTGGATAAATTCGTGAATTGATTTTGGATAAATTCGTTCCAGAAATGTTAACTTACAACGATTTTTTTTTGCATATGTTGAATTGGTGTTATTGGGGTGAAATTGAATAAATTTCGTAGTTGCGGAATGTCTATGGAAGAAATGGGGAAAAAGTTAAGCAAAAGCCCCAATTTCTACAACATAATTCACGAGGAATTGCTGTGCATAAAAATTAATGAGCGCAGGAGGGCGCACTAAAAATGAAGGATGTGCAGTAAAAGGCTTATAATATGTAAAAATTGGGTGCCATGTGAAAAAATGCTAGCGTGTTGGTGCGGGCGCTAAAATTTGGTACCGCACGGAAAAATGTTAGTGTGCGGGTGTGAGCACTAAATTTTGGGCGTTGCATGGAAAAATGTTGGTGTGCGGGTGTGCGCACTAAATTTTGGCACCGCACAGAAAAATAATAATGGTGCACGTGGTGTGCGCAGTATTAGTAGAGCATAGAGGAGTTTGGTTGGTGCACGCGCAATTTGGGTATATGGTGTTGCACGACAATTTAGTTAATGGTGCGTGCAGAGTATTAGAGCATCGTGGGGCGTACTAAAATCTGGCATGGTGAAGCACGTAGAGTAAAATGCACGTGGAATAACAACGCGTGATACAAAAATTCTGTGAGACATGTAATAGAGAAAGAACCAAAATTGTGCACGATGGATATTGGTGTGCGACATAAAAGTAGTGCGTGCAAGTTATTGGCTCGACTCAGAAGTGACACACAGTGGTTTTAAAGTGCGCGCAGCACGATTTACCTAGTGTTGTTGCACATGGTAAATATGGTTTACATGTTGAAATTTGTGTGCGGGAAGTTGTTTGAAGGGTGAACAACAACAGAAAACCAACGAATTTCCACGACATTTTATACTATTTGAATGTCAACTTTTTGCAGCGTGTTTTTGAGGCCCTTAAGAGAATTTTTAGCTACTCAAAAACCATGAGAACATATTGTGCCAAGGCACACTTTGTATTTATAGCTCAAATAAAAGAGCCCGGAGAGAGGTTTCTAATGGTGTAAACCGTTCGTCAAACAGAGCTTTTATGAGAAAGTTACAGCACAAACAGTGGATGGTAAATTTTATGACCCAACTAACTTCAAAGGGCCATAACTTTCTGCTCCAGAATCAGATTGAGGCACAAGAGAAGTCAATGGAAATCTATTGAGCCATAGAAGACAGTCCCAGAGTTGAATTAAATTTCTGGGCATGTTAAAAGTGTTAATATGGAAAATAAAGTACCTGTAGCATACTAGTTACAATAGGGTATTCTGGTCTAGAATTTCAGCAGGCTGTAACTAGTATCCCAGAACCCAGAAAGAGGTGAAACTTGGAAGAGTGTCCATAATATCTATATTAAGAAACCCAATTGAGATCCTACAAAAAATCCAATGGATTAGGTGTGAAATTGCATATTTACAATGCAGAGTTGCGCCAAGTTGAAAAATGAACAGAAAAATTAATGGGCAATTTTTAAATAGCCATAACTTTCTGCTCAAGACTCGGAATTGAGCATGGGAGAAGGCATTGGAAAGGTATTGGATAGTGGAATATAATTATACACCCATAAAATTGATCTAGGCACTCAATTTTCCAAGAAATCAGAAGAAATAATTCTGATATATATTATTGAACCAGAATGGTTCATATTTTCATGAAATTGTTGAAACAGTTAGCCTGACAAAGTTTTGTTGGCTGCACATTTTGCATAGTTAACAACAACTAGATCAGATCAAGATCGGAATAGAGTCCAAAGGAATGGAAGAGGCACAGGGGACTTACATTTAGGAGGATGAGATTAGAGGGATGGATGTCCATTTGGGCATTGAAGGAACAAACTCCAATGGACATGGAGATGAAAGGAATGAAAACATGAATATGGAAGAGACCATTAAAAATTTGTAGAAGGATGTCAAAATCCATAGAGATGATAATTAAAGGCTTATGAGAGCCAAGGAGCAGCAGGCTGACTTCAACATGAAGTTATTGTAGAGCTTGAACCGAATAGAAAAGAAATTGGATAAGGAGAGTGGCTCAAGAAAATCAGGAAGTCACTGGCCTTCTGATGAGAAAATAAAATAAAGAAGTGTTAGTAGACATCACCATCACTCCCAAAGGCATTCCAATAAGAGAGAAGGCAGCATCTCAAATCCATCCCCTGTCAGAAATCATAAGAGGTCTGGGGTGGATGAGCTACGGGGAGAAATGAACAAAATCAAACCTCCTACATTTGATGGTGAGAACAAGAAGGATGAAGATGCAGAGACATGGTTGCTAGGCATGAAAAAGTATTTTCAATTGCATAATTATTCTTCTCATGCAGAAGGTAGAATTTCCATCTATCAACTCAAGGGAAAGGCATCCATGTGGTGGGATCAACTTGTGTAGGTGCAGCACATTAAAGAGAAAAGTGTTACTTGGAGGGAATTCAAGAAGTATTTTGAGAAGAAATACCTGACTAAGAGATATTATGACAATAAAATGAAAGAGTTATTTGAACTCAAGCTTGGGAGTATGACCATTGATGAATATGAAAGAAGGTTTTTAGAACTGTTGAAGTATGTCTCTTTCATCAAGGATGAGACCGTTAATATTTAAATGTATTTGAGTGGATTGACATCATTTATCAATGATAAAATATAGTATGATGAACCAAATACATTGGAGGAGAACATAAGGCGAGATAAATGCCTTTATGATCATAAAAAATCAAGGCCAACTTTCCAAAAAGATTGGGAAGACAAAAAGAAATTCAAGATGGATCAAAGGAAGAAGGGAACTAGGCCACCGTTCTTCAGAAATAATACTCAGGGACAACCAACTCCTAGAGAAACCAAAACAATTGAGACGGGGGGTCAAAGGCCAAGGAATCCACCTATTCAATGTTGGGGTTGTAAAGGAGATCATATGTACAGAGATTGTCCTCACAAAGGTGAAAAAGTGAGAATTGTTCACAATGTACAGCAAGCTGAAACAGTGGAGGACATGGGCAGAAATGTACCAAGGATCTATGCAGCCCTGGACAACAAGCCTGCAGAATATCGGTCACATATGATTGAAGTGGAAGGTATGATCAACAACCAAACCATTGCTATTTTAATTGATTCGGGAGCTAGTCATAGTTATATAGATCCTAAGATGGTGGAAATTTTGAATTTGCCAGGAAACAAGCATGAAAAATCTTGGTTGGTGCAGCTAGCTACCGGAGCCAAAAGAAAAGTTAATGAGATGGTTAAGTCATGTCTTATGGACATGAATGGACTGAACACTAGGGAAGATTTGAACATCTTGTCTTTAGGTTCCTATGACTGTCTAATTGGGATGGATTGGTTGGACCAACATCATGCTATCATAGACTATCATAACAAGGAATTTACTTTCTTGGATGAGGAAGGGAGCCTAAGGAAAGTGCAGGGAATTCCCAGGATAGTAACCATCAGAGAAATTCCATCATTGCAGTTGAAGAGATGTTACAGAAAAGGGTGTCAAATATTTGCAGCGCATATGGAAGAGACACCTAAAGATAAGGTGCCAAATTTGGACGATCATGCAGTCTTGGAAGCGTTTGAAGATGTGTTTAAGGAGGTACCAGGACTACCTCCAAAGAGATATATCAATTTCTCTATAAATTTAATGCCTGGAGCAGCTCCAGTGTCAAAGACTCCTTACATAATGAGTACACCAAAGTTGAAGGAGTTACAAATGCATCTTGAAGAACTTCTGAAGAAGGGGTATATACGCCCAAGTGTGTCCCCTTGGGGTGCCCCAGTCTTGTTTGTGAAGAAGAAACATGGAACATTAAGATTGTGCATTGATTTCAGATAGTTGAATAAAGTGACTGTTAAGAACAAGTATCCTCTTCCAAGGATTGATGATATTTTTGATCAATTGAAGGATGCAAAGATCTTTTCAAAGATAGATCTCAGGTCAGGATACCATCAGGTAAGGATTAAAGAGGAATATATCAGCAAGACTGCCTTCAGGACAAGGTATGGTCATTATGAGTTCACAGTGGTGCCATTTGGGTTGTCAAATGCACCAGCTGTTTTCATGTGTTTAATGAATGGTGTTTTCTGAGAATATTTAAACAAGTTTGTCATTGTCTTTTTGGATGAAATTCTTATATATTCCAAGTCATAAGAAGAGAATGAACATCATTTGAGGATGGTGTTACAAGTATTAAGGGAGCATCAGTTGTATGCCAAATTGAGCAAGTGATCATTTTATCAGAAGAAAATTCATTATTTGGGGCATATCATTTCAAAGGATAGGATAGCATTGGATCCCAAGAAGATAGAAGCCATTAGAGAATGGTCAATGCCAAAGAATGTGACAGAGGTCAGATCATTCATGGGCCTTCCAGGCTACTACATGAGATTTATTGAAGGATTCTCAAAGATTGCACACCCAATCACTTCCATGCAAAGAAAGGGTGTGAAGTTTCAGTGGACTTTGGATTGTGAAAAGAGTTTCCAACACTTGAAACAATTATTAACAAGTGTTCCAATACTAAGGATTGCAAACCCAAATGAAGACTTCATTGTATGCATAGATGCATGTAAAGAAGGAATTGGTGGAGTCCTCAGTCAAAATGGGTTTGTTATATGTTATGAATCAAGGAAGTTGAAAGAGCATGAAAGACACTATGCCACTCACGATTTGGAGTTGGCAGCCATAGTGCATGCCTTGAGGAAATGGATACACTACCTCATGGGAAGGAGGTTTGAGTTAAGAACAAACCATAATGGTTTGAAATATTTATTTGATCAGCCAAATCTAAATGCTAGGCAAACCAAATGATTAGAATTTCTAAGTGAATATGACTTTGATATAAAGCATATCAAGGGGAAAGAGAACAAAGTGGTTGATGCACTCATCAGAAGAGTGCATGAATTTCATGCTACAACCATTAGAATGTACCAATCAGATTTGAAAGACAGAATTATAGAGGCTGCCAAATCATATTTGCAATACAAAGAATTAGTGGAAAAATTATAGCAAGGTAATTTGCAATAGAAAATTGAAGATTACAAGCTAGATAATGATGAAATTCTCAGGTATAGGGGAAAAATTTATGTACCAAATTCCTAGGAGTTGAAAAATTTGATATTGAGGGAAATGCATAATGTACCTTATGCTGGGCACTCAGGATATCAAAAACCTATTGCAACTGTCAAGAGCCAATATTATTGGCCAAGAATGAAGAAAGAGGTTGTTGATTTTATTGTCAAATGTTTGGAATGTCAAAAGGTAAAGGCTTAGCATAGACACCCAGCTAGTTTGCTACAACCATTACCCATTCTTGAGTGAAAGTGGGAAGTTGTAACCACGGATTTCATTACCAAACTTACCATAACAAACAAACAACATGATTCTATCATGGTAGTGGTGGATAAGCTTACTAAAGTTGCCCATTTTATTCCAGTTAAGCTCACTCACAAGGCAACGAACATTGTTGATGTTTATATGAAAGAAATTGCTAGATTACATGGCATACCCAAGACAATTGTATCTGAAAAATATCCAAAATTTACCTCAAAATTTTGGAAAGGATTATTTAATGGATTTGGAACAAATTTGAATTTTGGTACAACTTATCATCTAGAATCAGATGGAAAAATAGAGAGGGTGAATCAAGTGATTGAAGATATGTTGAGGATGTATGTGATGGATAAACCATCAAAATGTGAAGACTACCTACACTTGGTAGAGTTTGCTTATAACAATGGGTACCAAGCATCTCTAAAGATGAGCCCATTTGAGGCACTTTATGGAAGAAAGTGCAACACACCAGTAAGCTGGGATAACCCAACAAACAGAGCAGTGGTTGGACCATATTTTCTCAGGGAAATGAAGGAGCAAACAATTAAAATAAAACAAAATTTAAAGGTTTCCCAAGATAGGCAGAAAAGATATGTTGATAAGGGCATAACTCACAGGGAATTTAAAGTGGGTGATCATGTATTTTTGAAAGTGAAGGCCAACAGAAGTTCCCTGAAGTTGGGAAATTGTTCAAAGTTAGCAGCTCGTTATTGTGGGCCATTTGAAATACTAGAGAGGATTGGTCTAGTAGCTTATATGATTTCATTTCCTTCATCTATGTATGTTCATAATGTATTCCATGTATCATTACTCAAGAAATATATACCTTATGCTAATCATGTCATTGATTGGAATGTGATTCAGGTGGAGCAAGAAGGCACTTTTCAAGTGCATCCGGTACGCATTCTAGACCAGAAAATCAAACAGCTCTGGAATCAATCCATAGGGCTTGTAAAGGTCCATTGGACCTGGTACGGTCCTGAGGACGCTACTTGGGAGCATGAGGATGCAATGCGGGCAGAATACCCGCATCTTTTTTAGGATTTTTGAAATTTTGTTGTATATGGGTACATGATGCACTGAGGACAATGCATAAATAAGGGGAGGGAATTGCAATATCCCTAGGCCGAACCCAAATGTAATGTAATTGAAAATTTACTTAAGATGGTGAGTTGATTGATATCATTTTTTGTATGCACATTTCATTGCATAGTGCACACATGTACTGTGCAGTAAAATGAGGAAATTTGCACATTCCAGGATACCGCGCGCAGCAACTTGAGTGCACGTGATTTTGAGGCCAAGTAGCCTTTTGTGTATATGCTACGTTTTATAGGTTGGTGAGCCAGTTATTATAAGCTAGGATGCTTATGTTTTGATTAGGCCGGAGAGCCTAGATGTTAAAGGCCAGTGAGTCTATTTTTGTATATGTCTCATAATTAATATAAAATACATCGTTGTGCACAGACCGACCATGATAAAAGAGATGGGGGACTAAAATCCACTGGTTAGGGAAAGGGAGGGGCCTAAAAGTTAGGAAAAGGCGTAATCTAGGGAGCTTAAGCCAAAAAGGAATATTATTTTAATATTTCTTAAATCATAAAGTATGGATAATTATTTTATCCTATGTTCCAAAGTTGGGGACAAGTGGACCAAAGTAGCTCCCAATATGAAAAGTGTCAAGTTGGGGACATGAATACATATTTTTGGGACTTAGTTCATTTTCCCATATTTTTCCATCATTCTTCCCATCATTCCTTCCATCATGGAGTCATCCAGTCAATCATCCATGAGCATGCACACACCCATTGAGATATCCTTCGTATCTTCATGCTGTACTTAAACCTGTATCCATAGCCATTATGTGTTGGTGTATCTGGTTATCTTGGGAGTTGGACTGAAGAAGCAGGTTGTCAAGCCCATGGGATGTTGAAGAGGCGGGTTTTCAGACCCGTGAGCAATTCTCTGGGTGAGATAATTGTTGGGAATTGATTTCCCAAAGGTGTTAAACTACAGCTATAGTTCTCTGAGACTTCATGTTCGACCTGTTGTTGAAGCCTAGAAAGGAAGTGGGGCAGCCGAAGGACTATTGAGCAGAGAAGGGGCACACTTCCTAGGTGGGACAGGCATGTGGGGAATGAGGGACTTTAGGTTGTTAGTTTGAGTTGGCACCTGAGACAGAGTCTTTCCTATTGTCTATGAGACTTTAGCCTAGTTAGGAATCCATTTACCCGGGTGGAGTTTATTCCCAGATCGGGGGTGACTCACTATTGAGAGTGATGAATAGTGTGGTCTAAGGATGGGAGGTTTGTGGAAGGTCTGCACATAGTTGGTGACATTCTTATCAAGATAAGTTCCAATTGTGTGATAAATTTACATTCTGCATTGTTATTTACATGCTTATTTTTATGGGTTATCATATGTGTGGTTATAACTGTGTTTATTTTTATGGGTATTTCATGTATATGCTGCATGTATATGTTTACTTTTATTTCAATGTGAATCTGTGCATTTACAGATGTATTTGGTTGTTTACGTTATATATATATATATAATATGTTTCCGCAAGATTTCTGTGTGTATATATTTTAATTGCATGCAATTCGAAAAATTTATGTGGCATGGCTTTGTTGGATACTGGGTATGTTATAGTATGTTCCACAGAGAGAATGAAAGAGTTCTCTGGCGTAGCATGGCCCAGTATGGATGGTCGAGGACGTTACAGAAAAACATTTGACAAAGAGAGAAAAACACATCACCAACAGTCTCGCACGAGAATCATGTGAATAAGCCTCTTTTATTACTGGTTGATCCTTTGAAAATTTACACAATATCTTTTGGATGCAAAAATCAACCCATAATACTTCGAAGAGAGAAGTATTTATACAACTATTTACAACAGATCCTATCATAAATGATCATGATATTTTGGAGGAATATATAACTAACTAAATCTCTAAATACAAAATGTAGGGATTGTGCAAATTTGCTCGGATCTCTGGTGTTGATTTGGTGGAAGTGGGTGATGACTCATCTCCTTGACTTTGGCTAACTGCTTCCCCATGCTGACTAGAACACCAAAATTGTCTCTACTCAAGTAATGCGCATAGATATTCCCACCTCTTTTTACTTGGGATGGAAATCTTGAGTAATTTCTTGTATATTTCATCCATCTCTATGTATTTGGAAAAGGTAGGCTTAGTGATGAAGATATGATTAATTTCATGATCTATGCTTAATTCTAACTGTAGTGTCTCCAGGAAAGCTTTACCAATAATGCTTCCCTGTATCCCTACAAACTTTGAACTGTCCTTTGCCATTGTGCTCATTTTTTGTTTGTAATCGGGCAGAGTGATCAATTTGTCATTCAGTACTAACAATCCATGAAGCCCTTTCTTGTGTAGAACTTCAAACTTAATGAAGAACCTATGCACACCTATGTCCATCACTTGATTCTTTTCTTCCAGTTGCAACATGAAACCTTTCTTGGCCAGAACCTTCTTGATCTCAAGGATGGTTTTAGTTCTGTCCTCAATTTCCAGTTCCTGGTGATTGGACTGGAACATTGATTTCAACTCCTGCAATGTATTTACCTCTTCCTGTAATTTTCTGATTTCTTCCCCTTGTATGGACATATCTTCCATGGATTTTACAAGTTTGTCAAATGCATATGAAGCTTGTACAGGGATTGTTGATGGAATTTTTGTTGATGTGGACCCTTCTACTATTCTGATCCCTATCAGAGGCACTGCATCTAGTGGGATCATGGCCATCTGCACATATTTCTCCTTTTCTTTTATTAGTTTGTCCATTTCTTCTTCCATTTCCCTTATCTGTGCATTTTGTTCCATGATTAACTTTAACATATCTTCCTTATGGCCTTCAGTCTCAGCCACTTCTTTGGCTTGTGAATATTTTGTAGCTGGAAGCTTCAGATGCTTTCTAAGAGATGTTATATGAACATTCTTCTTCTTTAACAACTCCTATGTTTCCTTGACATTTGTTGGGTCATACCCAGTATTAAGAACCAATTCTTCTAATGACTTTATTTTGTTATCCTTGGCCAAAGAAGAAATATTCTCAAGCTTCAATTGGGACTGGATATTATTTAAGGATACTTGTAACTTAAAAGCAGTTATTGAGGTATTTTTCAAAGTTGAGAATATCATTTCTCTTATCTGCCTATGCATATCCATTTGTTCCACTGGATGGACATCCTTTACATCAAGTTCAAAGGTGGTATTTTTGTAGTCTAATGATTTTCTTGGATGAGGAACTTGTGCTTGTAAGAATGCCATTTATATTCTTCCTCTTTTTGTGTCAAAAGTTGATAACAGTCTGTGTTGAGTAGTGGAGGTCTGCTTCCATAATTAAGCGTAGGTGTTTCTATTAAGGAGCTCATTCCTTTGCTTGATCTCTTTATATTTGTCAAAAATATTTGACTCTTTTTTCCCATGAGTTGATTCATCTGTCAGAGTATTGTCTGGGTTTCTTTTAGATTTTGGTGATGATGGAGAGCCTGTAACCAGACTGTATGAATGGGTTGAAGAGTGTTTTCCTTCCAAGACTATGTTGGACTACATTTCTCCCTCCTTGAGTAAATATGGTGTATGATTGGTTTTGTGCCTCTTTATGTATACTTGGAAATCCTTAGCTAATACATCTATGACTGAAGGAGAAACTTCCTTCCTTGATCTCTTCTTTGCTTTATTTTGGGGTGTATTAGTCTGTGAATTGGTTACAGGGATAGGCTTCTCCTCTGGTTCTTGCAATGTGTTCTCCTTCCACTCTGTCTGTTTCATTAATATTTCCACCTCTGGCCTCTGTGTGTGAACATAAGGAGTGCTCCTTTGTTTGATTCTGAGTTCAGAAATGACACCAAATGGGTCATATGCCAAAGTGGAAATCAGAGGGAATCTCATTTTTTTCAAGAGGTTATCTGCTTCTTCACCTGCTAATCTATTGTTGCAGATGAAAGGTCCAACCGAGGTTTTGATTATGAACTCAGACTTTTTCTTTGCTGCAACAATTTGATTGTCATATGAATTCATCATTTTCCTTATATATTCTAGTGAAAAAATCCTCACTGGGAGGTATTTGGGAAATTTGTAAGGAGGCGGCTCAAACCCATATACGCTTATATATGTATGATTTTGGTATAAATACCAATCCTTTGTCTTAGCTTGATCAGATAGGTGCAATACCTTCTGAATTTCTTCACTGATCCTTGGCTCTATGTTGTTGTTCAACATACAAACAAATGAGTGAATGAACTGATCTATGAAGTCCTTTAAGTTGTACTTTGTTGAATTTTTCCTCACCAATGAGGTCCATGATGTCACTAGTTGTGGGATTCCTTCATGGTTTAACTTATGAAGTGCACAGGGAAACCTATATGACTGGTAGATAAAAACATGGAGACCAGAACTGAAGAGTATTTGAACATCCCTTCAATTGGAAACCTGAATAAATGATCACGAATATTGTCATCCATAAATTGACTGAAGTTGAATTTAATGGAATCTCTTTCTTCTGTAGAAAATATGGATAGAAAACCTAAAATAGGCTCATCTACCCATTCATATGACTAATATCCTAATAGGTAAGAAATCATGGAAATGGTCTGGTTTGCTTTGATATTGAAAATGAAAGATGAGTAAGGTGGATTCTTCTTGGGCAATTGGGCATCTTCTGGGAGGAAAATATCAAAGATCTGAGCTCTTTGGGGGAAAGTGAGTTTCTGGTATAGGTCGTTTAGGGATTCAATGGAGAATGGGATGGTTGATTCGTTTCTAGGGATCTGCAGCATTTGGTCGATGGCTTTGGAGGTGACTCTGAACAATGTTTCATCAAATGAGGAAGCAATGGTTCTTTGGCTGGGCAGGTATCGGGCTTGACATCTGAGAGCAAATTTGGGAAAATGGTGAGTTTGAGGAAACATGTATAGAGGAAAATTTGGACTCCCAAAGTCCAATTTCATCCTATGGTCCAAAAACATATCTTTTATCCATGAGTGCAATTCAAAGAAGTCAAATTTGCACCTTGGCTGTGTGACTTTGTAATCCTTATCTGCCAAAGGGATGTGGTCCAGGTCGATAGGAGGGGGAAGGATTGGGTTCTTGGATGTATCTACAAATTTATCCTTGGGGGCCATAAATAATAGATCTTGAAGTAAAATAATTGCAGAACTGTGTTACCCGGGGAAAGATTTTTGTGTTGACGGTGAGAGGTGGTGGCGATTAACTTGAGAAATTGGTTTGACACGGTATCCACGGTGTCTGTATCAGCAAATGGCATCACAAGATGTGAAATGGGGTTTTAAGGTGTACAGTAGATATCAATACTTATGGCGTAGGGTTGTTACGAGGAAGTTAACGACCATTAGAAATGTTTTAATTGGCTAATGGGTATGTAGAATAGGACATATGGTGTGTAATGATAGGATTACAGTGGCGGGGTGAGGTGAGTGGTATAGAGTTTTGGTTTGGACGATTTTGGGGGGGATAGGTGATAAGAAGAAATATGAAGGGGGGTCTGAAATGTTGAGGACACACCACATTAGGTGGGACCAATGCAGGGGAAAACCACTTTTCGAACCCCCCCCCCGGCCACCGTTAAAGGTAGAAAGGTCGAGTGGGTCCAAAAATGATTGTGGATTGTTGGCATAGGGGCAGACCCAGGGTTCAACACTTCAACAACACACCAACAAAACCAACTATCAGCCCTTTCAGCAACACCTACGAAGCAGATGAAGTCTCACCCGAGGTAGAGGTAGGGGGGGTTGTAGGAATCAGGTGTCTATAACCAAGCTGGGACACAGATCTGTGATTACAACTATTATCAGAGCACTTAGACAACCATATGCATTAGTTCATGAGTCGCGTTCACATCACAGATTAAACCCTTATTAGAGATCAACGCAGTAATAATAAATATCAAGCACTTTCAATCACTTAGCACCTAGCATTAGCTTGGATCTAACATTCATTTATATTTAATACCAATAATCACTAAGCAATAATCATCAGATGCATTCATCATACATTATAACAACAACACTAAGAAAATAAGCAGCATAATCCACATCGCACAAAGCAAATCAAGACACAGGATATACGTGGCTCACCCCAGTGTGGGGCTACATCCACCAACTTATTATTCTTCTTTATTATTCTTCAATCTTCTTACATTCATCTACTCCTATGCAGAAAGCCACAGAGCCAAACTCCGCAGAGGACAGGATATTTGCGCGTTGCACACCAGATCCTCCTTCCCAAAATCAGGTCAAGGCACAGAGCCTCACTCTACATAGTCTGTTTACACCAAGAAACTTACAACCTCTTGCACGAAGCCAACATTAACACTTACAACATATGGTGCACACATCCCACCAACCAGTTATGCTTCTTACATCGCTTAGTTTCTTATTTATACATTTACAAAAAGGCTTAAACATCGGTAAACCCATGGGTCGACATCCCATAACCCATTACATAAACCCTAGTAAACCCTTTTCTGGGTCCACAAGCCCACAAAATATGTGAGATACCGCAATCTCGGCTCTGCCTAGGTGCTCCATCTTCGACCAGCCTATCAAAGTCCCAAAAGTGGTCAAACACAACCAATATTTCCTCAAAACTTGGTCAAGCGCCAACAGGCCCCCAACACTCACCTGTGACTCATCCTGAGTCACTCAGATATGGGAAACACCGCTTCTAAGGCCTCGAGCTTAGATCAAGATGCCTAGACTTGCTGCTACGCCAGAGCCTCCTTCTCTTTTAAGTCCTGAATCACTTGCTCTGTAACAGGCCCTTCCAGGCGTTGTTCCAATGTCGTAGCCACTTGATCTGGCTGCACGCCTTGTCCTTCAATCTCTTCAAAAATCGTGCAAGCTTCATCCTGCACCGGCTGTAGTCTCTGTGTAACTTCCATGACTCTGATATGGATGGAAGTAATCTACTGTTGGACTGTGATTTTCTTCTGTGATCTCTTCATTCGCTCAACTGCAATGAGTAGCTTCATCTATGCTTGCATGGTGGATTCCTATTGTTGTGCCTCTTGGAGTTGCGCTTCCAGTTTCCTTAGATCTAGATATTCTGCGAGGCATTCATAGGTGTGCACACTTCTATCACTCAACTACTTACATTCTAAGGCGAGGACCTTGATCCTTCCAACTTCGCTCTTAGTGGCTTCCTCCCTTTGGTCGCACACTTATTTCGGAGTCCTTGACACTGCCTGGAGCTCTAACTCCATTATCCTTTCTTGAAGTTGTTGAATAGCCTTAGCAAGCTTCCCCACTTGCATCTCGACTGACTCTGGTTCCTCTTGTGCCAAGCCCAACACTGAGTGAAGTGATTTAGTTACCACAGTCTGCTCTGTGAGCAGCTAGTCTTTTTCTTTCTGTATTTTCACTTTGTCCTCCTCGAACATCACCCGAATTTCATCTTTCTCCTTCTCGTAGGTGGTTACACAGGACTACGCAACTCGTAGTTTCTCTAATACCACCTCCTTTTCTTGCTTCAATAATTATGTAGCCTGTTCTTTTTCTTATTGGGCTCACTGAAGTCGAGCCTCTATTGCATCTGCTAGTCTTCGTAATTGGGCGGGCTCATCCCCCAATTATTCAATCTTCAACGAAGAAGGTACAATAGGTACTATGCATCTCGAATGGATGGCTTTCTGTATCTCCTTCAGCTCCTTCTCGATTCTTTCATACATCATCTCTTTCTTTGTTCCATATTGTTGCAAGATATCCTCTAAAGTATCCTCCATAGTTGTGATGATTAGATCAACGTCGTCCACTATGAGCATGGCCTTCATCTTGGGCTTACTAGCGCATGTCTTCTTTCTTGCCGAAGGTTTCTGTGGGGAAACCTTTATTTTCTTTGATGTTTCTGCCTCGGTAGGGGCGTCCTTTGGCAGTGTAGCTTCGCATTCTTCTTGCGTTTCTCTGTCATCCCCTCCTCCTTGTCCATTTCCTTGTTCATCTCCTCCTCCTTCTGGCGATCCAAATCCATCTTCTACAAAGGCATTGTCCTCCTCATCAATTTCTTGGACTTCTACCTTTTTCTTCTTTTTCTTCGCGTTTCTCTTCCCGACATGCTCGACCTGGGTGACCAAGGGGATTCCTATGATGTCTGTGTCAGATAGATCTGCATATTCAACTGGCACAAGGAAATATTTTGGCCATTCTTTGGTGATCTCCTCCATATCTTCATCGGTCAGCTTATAATACGACTGCAACTCCTCCTTTCTTTCATCCCTACGCACAGTGATATAGATAAAGTGTCGATCTGCATGGAACTTCACTAGTGATCTGTACTGGTGTAATGTGTTTGGTGTCATGCATGGGAATGCCTCAATAGCATGCTTCATCTTCTGGTAGTAAGCATGGAACACAACGTTCGACTGCCATTGCTTCGACATATCATTTGTGTACCACAAGGTGGAGAACCTCGCGGCCAATAGCTCCGATGGCTCAACTTATGGAAATTTCGCTCCTTCCGGCATTTGCCAAGCGACAAATGAGATCAATACAAGTAACCAACTAAAATTAAAATCATACTCTTGATCCTATGCTTCGCGACAGTCTTTCAGCTCGTTGATGAGGTAACTCGCCCAGTTCATTTGCATACCCTCTACCAAATTTCCTATGAGGTCTACTACGAACCCAGTGACTTGTGTTGGACGGTTCTTTCTGACAAGCTTGCCAGCTATAAGTTGGAAAGAGAGGTGCACACAACATCCTATATAGAGGATACCTTGTAGCCTCTCTTTCCCTTTTCTACATCGCCATAATCTTCCTTTATGCATTGTGCTAAGGAGCGATCTAAGGCCTTCCCTAGGTAGAACTGCTGAGGGTCATGGACCTGCATGCTCAATCCTGTGATCAGGTGTATCAACATCATATCCACAGTGATGTGCCTGTCAAGCCACATATATACTCCATGGTAGCACGACAAGAGGATTTTAACGCAAGCGTTAACCTCCTGGTGTCGGCCGAAGTGAGAGATATTCATTACATTCAATATCATTGACTGCATGAGCTCCTTAATCCACGGCTGGGAGACTATGAGTGGCTTCTTCCCAGTCATCTTCATCAAATACCTATGGAGCACGAGCATGGCGTAGTTCTTTCTGTCATCGAGATCAAAGTCGTTGTTCTTCAGGGATGAGATCTGTCCTAACTGGGGTCCAACTACATGTATCCCCTTCAGGATGTACACAGTCATCAACGTATACTCAAAATCATGTGGGATGTTGTCGCAGATAACCGTGTCAGCCAAAGGCGGTATATAATCTGACAAGACCGACAGGATCTACTTCGCGTTAGCCAGATTGTCACGGTGCTTGCTTCACTTCTCAGTAGCACGGCTAGAACGACGTCTAGTCAAGGGGGATGCTTGCAGTTCCCCAGTCGATGACACCTGTATTCCTACATACATAACTCTCTTATCCATGAGCTCCACGAGAATCTCCTCCATAGACTTCTCTAACGTGCTAGGTTTTCCTGACATTCACACTTGTAACCAAATAGATCGGGTAGGTGAACAGAAAAGTGAGGTAATCAAATGGATGGTTGGTTCTATAAATCATAGTGTGAGATACAATCGATTCTCCATTGGCTTAGATAATCACAGGTGGAAAAAAGTGGTCCCGCTGCAACGTCCGACGGGTTAAAGAAGCAAGCGTCGTAATGGATTCCTCCAACGGGTAGGAATGTGTCCATCAATGTGAATCCGTCCTTTATGGCACAGTCTCAATGGTCCATTCACTCATAAATTCATTTTCTAGCCGTTCTAGGGCGTCATTCTAATGGTCGAGGTGCCTCCAACGGTCATATAGCTTCGTCGTGGCGAAGTCCCATTCTGCGTGGTTCTTCTATTCTGGTGAGGTTCAAGTTTTGTAGATCTGCTTCCTGCAAAGTCTTCCTTCTGTTCTTTGTAGCTTCCTGTAGTTTTTCTAGCTTAGATTTCTTCTTATTAAGCTTCTTGGCCTTCTTTCCTATAATTTGAGCTTCTCTAATAATTTCTGGAATCCTCTTCCCATTTGTATTCTTATTCTCTCCTGGTGAAAGGACTTCACACTGCTGATGTGATCTTATAGATTATGAGTTTAATGTCCCTTCTCTTACTATTTTCGGGGTGGCTATACTTGTTTCCTGCACGGACAGGTTCTTCAAGCCTTCCTGCATTCTTTCACATTTGACAACTAATTCTCTTGCCCTATGTTGCTTCGACTTGTCCTCTCTTGTTCTTCTATTAGTCCCTTTATTTTTCTGGTTATGAAGTCCCTTAGTTCTTGATTTTTCTATTTTGTAACTTTCTCCTCTGCTTTCCTTCTGATCTTATCCTTCTCAATCCAATTATTTCCTAATAAAAGTGGAAAAGGGGCATTGTTCTCAACAAATTTAATGACTTCAAATTCTTCTTCAGTCGATGTTTCATAAGCAATCATAGGTATACTAGTAACTCTTCCACATAGATTTATCATCTTTCCTTTAAAGAAACCTATCCTTCCCAATGAAGGTATCATAGCAGGTCTTCCCAAAATTTCCCAAGTTCTTTCTGGCATAATATTCATGTATGTTTCGTCATCCAATACGCAATCTATGTCTAAGTCTTCTATTCTTTTAACTATGCGATGTTTTTATTTCAGGATCTCTAGTAAAGTGATTTCTTTGTGATCATCCATTTCTTCTTTTAATTGTACTAATATAGTCTCTGACTCTGTCTCTTTATGATTCCCCAACATGCTCTTATCCTCTTGACTCTCTTCGGAGTTTTCTTGTCTCGTGTTCATCTTTTCAACTTTAGCAATCATTCTTGGACAATCCTCAACCTCATGACCAATAACTTTACAACAAAGACAAATAGGACCTGTACCAGAGCATTCCTTAGCAATATGTCCTGGTCTTCTGCAATTATAACATAGTGTCAATCCTCTCTTTATTTTAAATGATCCCCAGCCTCTCCTGTACTGCGCACTGGGATCACAGTGTTGGACCTGCAATCTGCAAAAATTCTTTCTAGGTTCCTGCATCCATTTATTAGTCCAAAAATTATTTCTATGCATAGGAATAACATATCTTTCTCTATCAAATTTATTCAGATCAACTATTTCTTCTAACTATGCCCTACCATTCAGACTAGGACAAAACCTATCAAACATACCTAGATTCATGCTTTCAAAGAAAAAAATTCCACTTATCTTACCCTTACTAGAGCAAAAAGCTTTAAGATCTTACCTCTTTTCTTTATATCAGGTCTCTTTCTTAGCACAAAGCTTTGCAAGTCAATTAGAATATTGCGAACTACAACAACAAATCTCCACACATATATTTTTCTTCTCTTCAGTTCCCAGCAATCACAGTTTCAGTCCCAGCAACGCAACCATTTGTTGGCATAGGGGAAAACCCAGGGTTCAACGCTTCAATAGTGCACCAACAAAACCCTAACTACCAGCCCTTTCGGAAACACCTACGAAGCAGATGAAGTCTCACATGAGGTAGAGGCAGGGGGATTGTAGGACTCAGGTGTCTACAACCAAGCTGGGACATAGGTCTGTCATTACAAGTCTTAGCAGAGCACTTAGCCAACCATATGCATTAGTCCATGAGTCTCATTCACATCACAGATTAAACCCTTATTACATATCAACGCAATAATAATAAAGATCAATCACTTTCAATCACTTAGCACCTAGCATTAGCTCGGATATAATATTCATTTATCTTTAATAATACCATTAAGCACTAAGCAATAATCATAAGATGCATTCATCATACATTATAAAAACAACACTAAGAAAATAAACAACATAATCCACATCCCACAAAACACATCAAGACATAGGATATACGTGGTTCACCCCAGTGTGGGGCTACGTCCACCAACTTCTTCTTCTTCTTTATTAGTCTTCAATATTCTTACATTCATATACTCCTGTGCACAAAGCCACATAACCAAACTTTGTAGAGGACATGAGATCTGCGCACTGCACTCCAGACCCTCCTTCCCAAAATCAGGTCAAGGCACAGAGCCTCACTCTACACAATTTGTTTGCACCAAGCAAATTACAACCTCTTGCACTAATCCGACATTAACACTTACAACATATGGTGCACATATCCCACCAGCCAGTTATGCTTCTTACATCACTTAGCTTCTTATTTATACATTTACAAAAAGGCCTAAACATGGGTAAACCCATGGGCCGACATCCCATAACTCGTTACATAAACCCTAGTAAACCCTATGCTGGGTCCAAAAGCCCACAAAATAGGTGAGATCCCACAATCTCAGCTCCGCATGACCAATGTTTCCTCAAAACTTGGTCAAGGGCCAACATGGACCGTTGATTGGGAACGAGATGGATGTCATCGATGGAGACTTGTGCGGGTGTTAAGCACTACAAGACAAAATTTCTTGTCCGCCTCCAAACTTAGGATAAAAATATGCGCCATGAAGCGCCAAGCTTGTATTTTGCACCTTTACACTATAATTTTATTCTCCTAAGCTAAAATAACCAAATTTAATCAACTAGGGGTATATTTTGAAATCCCCTTTCAATTTTCTTGAGACAAAAATCATCTAACCTATCTCCTAACCTAGGCATCTAACACATTAATCCAACTTAAAATCATGGATTAATTATTACTCTAACCTAACTAATTTGGCCAAGATTAAACAATATGACCAAACTTATTCTCTAACCTATGAACAACAAATTTAAAAAGTTTGATCATGATTAGACAGTATGATTCAAACTAATTTTATTTTGGTGGGGTTTTCTTGTTTTTCTCTTTTTTTACTTTTATTTACTTTTATTTTATTTTTCTTTTCTTTTTATTTATCTCTTTCTTTCTTTCTTTTATACCCTCTTTTCATTTTTTCCATTTTTATCTTTATCTTTTTCTTTTTATTTTTGGAAATCATTTGCAGAATGAAATATTATTTACAATGTAAAATGAGTGGAGGAAGAAATTTCAATCACCAGGTGATACTATGAAATATAGGTTTATAACGGGTTGCATGGAGGAATTCTATATCTTGACCATCCATACCCAGTAGACCATAATACCATGCATCGGGTCTTGGGCCTCCAGATATCCGGTGAATACTCAGTCAATTCCATCAAGTAAAAAGACGTAGCATAAGATGAAGTATACACCATATTTGGGATGTGCAGAGGGAAGCGCAAGGGTGTGATTCCCAAGATCAATAATTCGACAGGCAGGTTTGTGATGAAACAGCTTGCATTCAAGATCCTACGAAAATGTTGACGAGATGATTTTCCAATTGGTATCATGATCGTCGTTGAAATATGTGTTGGAGGAGTCCAAATGGTGTGGGTTTGATACCTATTGAACAACTTTGTGGAAGAGTATCTCAATGCTCAGAACTTGGGTAAAGAGTTTCACTACAACTAGGTGATAATTTTACTTGGTATGGTTCTATGGAATCCCCCTCCCACAGGATATGAAGAGGATGTGGATGGTGCACCACTGTTCACCACACCCAGATTCTTAACACTCCAGCAAACCAAAGAACAACCAGTCCAATCTAAGCACAAAAATGCCTTCCAAAAATGGTTCACGCAGTTGATAGTTGTCACCAATGTGATGGTATGCATCTCAAAGAGTCTCTTGAAGAGGTATGCCAATTATATTGAATTTGAATGTGATTTCCATAATTATTTAACTTACTCTTGCACATACAAAGACAAAGTTGAGGCCATGATTCCTTTTTGTGTCATAGAGAAGGACATTCATCTAGGTGTCTCAGAGTGGCATGAAGACTGCTAGCCCCCATTTTTCGACGAGCAATCACAACTTGAGACGTAGAAAAAGGAATATCATAAAAATAAATGGGTCGTAGTTGTAGACTGACAGAAAGAAATGGCCTCAGGATCTCAAGCATGAAAGGACACAAATTTCATCGAGTTAGTATAATAGGATCGGGAGGAGAAAATGCAGACTATGGAAGAATCAAAATAATATGAGGATAAGGTTCACAAGCGGAAGCAGTCCATAGACACAAAGGGGATGGCTCCATCAATTTGGACCCCAACATAGGGGAAGAGCATATACCTTCGCCCTAGCCAAAAACCACTTGAATTGAGGAGGATATCCCAAAGCCTTTCATGTAGTAGAATATAAACCTTGGTTAGGTTCCTGGGAAGTGTCGACGCATGACCACAAATAAGCGACCAGAGGCTGGTACTTTGATATTACAAACATGCTAAGAAGTGACCACCCTTTCCATGTTGACCAAGAATCTTTGGAAAAAAATGACAAGGAAGTAGGTTTTCCAAAAAGATATTGCAGGGAAGTTTGATTCCCTCTATCATTAGTTGGCCCTACCCTCACCTCCAATGTATCCTCCTCATGAACCACATCTCAAGGAGTTAGCAACACAAGACAAAAAAGAGTCTTGAAGGTTGTACCCTTGGTCGTTTTCCCTGTCGACTAGACCAAGGCCAAACTTGACCTCACTCAAGTACCTACCGATGACCTATGGAATTTTTTGTTTACAAACATAACTGAGCTCGAGGATAGGCACCAGACACTCAATTGGGCACATGAAAAGCTATGACAACAACATGAACATGAGATAAAATCCCATAAGGATACCCCAAACATGACATCGTCAAGAAGTGAGGGTGCAGTAAGAAGTCGATCACGTTGCACAATAGGATCTTCAAGCCCTTTATATTTTCGAATATGTTGCTCACGTGAAAACCAAATTATAGTACGAGGTAGTCCTATCTAGTTGTGTACCAATCCTTGGTGTCATTGAAGAGACGTACTCACACGTTCGATGATTTTACAATTATGGTTAAGGAATTAGGATTGTTGACTAAGTCGGGTTGATGGATTAGGGGTTTTGGATGCTATGGGATCATATATATATTTCATTGTAAACAATGAAGAATGGTGATGAAGAAGGAATTAGAGGTGCATATCTAAACATGTTGTTAGTTTTCTTGGTTTGGGTTTCCAGGGTAAATTCTCTGTGTAATGTGTGTGTGCCATTGTATCTTTTCTGTTTTTATTAAGAATCCTTTTGTAGTAATTTATTGTACAAGGTTAAAATATAAATTTGGTGTTAGAGTAGTTATTGGCTTTAGGGGGATTCCTTTGTGGTTAGGGTTTTGGCTAGGGTTCGTGGTAAACCTTGTTATAGTGGGAACTATACGGTATTGATTCTTGCAGTGAAGGATAATGATATACTCATACTCTGCGGTATCATCATACTCTAGTATTAAGGAGATCCATTCGGGAAAGAAGACATATGGAAAGGTATACTCCACCTGATTTCTATTCAAAAATTTCTTTGTTTATCATTGATGATGATCCTAGAAATTTTAGGGAGGCAATGGATTCAAAGGATGGAAAACTCTATAAAAAATCCATGGTTGAAGAAATGGCAGCCATGGGCAAGAATGAGGCTTTGGATATAGTGGAGTTGTTGGCTGGAAGAAATTCCCATTGGCAACAAATTGTCATTTAAGAATAAGTTAAATGTAGAAGGTAAAGTGGATAAATACAAATCTCTTTTAGTAGCAAAAGGTTATTCCTAAGTAGAGGAAATTGAAATCGGTGAAATTGTTTCTCCTATTGCCCATAAAACTTCTATTAGATTTCTTTTATCTGTTGTTTTTTCTTTTAATTTTTAAGTAGAATAGATGGATGTGAAGACAACATTTCTACATGGGGATATGGAAGAAGAAATATACATGAAGAAGTCATAAGGCTTTGTTGTGAATATAAATAAAGAGATGGTATGTAGGATGAAAACGTCCCTGTATGGATTAAATAAATCACCAAGGATGTTGTATCAAAAATTTGATACTTATATGTCGGGACTTGGATTCACAAGGAGAAAATCTAATCACTATGTGTATTTCAAATTAATCAATGATCGTCTTATTTATTTGGTCTTATATGTGGATGATATATTGTTGATAGGAAACGACAATGATATTATCCAAGATGTGAAAATTCACTTGTCCTCTAAATTTGACATGAAAGATCTTGGTGCTGCAAATTTCATTTTGGGCATGAAAATTAAAATAGCTCGGGAAAAAACAAAACTATGGTTAAATCAAAGGAAATATGTCAATACAATATTGCATAGGTTTAATATGTAGGAAAGTAAACCAGTTAGGGTTCTGATTCTTGTAGGTGTAAATTTATCTGTAGATCAGTGTCCCAAGACACAATAAGAGGAAGAGGACATGTCCCGTGTTCCATATGCTAGTGAATTTAGAAGTTTGATTTATGCAATGGTCTGTATTAGAATGGACATTACACATGCAATGGGGGTTTTGAGAAGGCATATGTCAAAACCAAGGAAGGAGCATTAGACAATTGTAAATGGGGTTTTCAAGTATTTGTGTGGCACTACTAGTTATGGATTGTTCTATCAAGGAAGACCATGATTGGACAAAGTGTTGGATATACATGGATTTGTTGATGCAGATTGGGTTGAAGATCTGGATCAAATAAGATATACAAGTGGGTATATGTTTGTTAAGAACCAAAGACTTGAATACAAAAACACCACCAATATTCAGAGAACAATATATCAGAACCACACTTTTATTATAAGAAAACCCTTGAGGTAGGGAAACACCATACAATGGATCCTCTCATGTTCACTTGCATCTTCGAGGGGGAAACATTCTAATGATCTTTATCTCCAAATACAATACTTCTCTTCATATCCCATTACATTGCTTGAACCCATTTATATAATGTTACCATCACCTAAGTACATTCTAGAAAAAGAATATTCTATAATCGTAACCTTATAACAAGTCCTCTTACATTCATTATATCTAATTACCCATTTATTATATCTAACTACCATAGTGGGTCTTATTTAATAATATAGTGGACCTAGTCCACCATAATAAACCAGGGTCCCATGTCCAAGAAATCTAATGGGATATGAAGAGAAGTTTTGTATTTGGAGAGGTATCTCAATAAGAGGAAGCCCCCTTGAAGAGGCAAGTGAATATGGGAGGATCCCTTCCATAATAGGATCCATTGTATGGTGTTGTCCTACCTCAAGGGTTTTGATATAATAAAGTGTGGTTTTCTATATTGTTCCATATATCTTGTGTGGTGATTGTATTCAGATATGTTTGGTACTATTTTGTTATTTTGTATTCATTTATTTGGCACTTAAAAAGTGGTATTAGAGCACTTTCCTTGGCAAACATTATGGGCAAATATTTTTTTTTTTTTAAGATTTTTTTTTTCAGAAAAAAGAGAGGGTCGCGACATTTCAGATGATTTATGTAGGTTTTGGTACAAAATTTGCAGAAAATAGTTGTATATATCAACTACTCTCAAAAAAACACCCATGTTAAAAAAAACAATCGTCTGAAACGGAGTCCGGGAAGTAAAGTTATTTGCATTTTAAAATCTACAATTTTCAGGGTTTTTTCCATAGACGGTCGCGTGATTTTTCTAATTTTTGTAGCAGCTAGAGCTGAATTTTCCAAAACAAATTACAGATCCGAGCTCCTCTCACAATTTAACCCAAATTAAAAACAACAATCATCTAAATCGGAGTTACATAAGTGAAGATATCGATGATTTAAAATCAATCATTTTTGAAGGTTTTTCATGACGACGATGAGACTTCAAAGGCCATAACTTTTCACAGGGTGCTCATATTGCTACAAGATCAGACCCATTGGATAGATAATTTCTAGATATTTCTTTTGGTATATTTTATGTGGTGTTTCCAATGGTTTTTTACTCTCAAACCCTCAAGTAAATTCTACACACAATTGAAGCATTCAAATCCAAAATGCATGACACATTGCATAACTTTCAAGAAGGTCTCAGGGATGGTTTTTGTAGTATTCATGAGTCCTTGGTGAGCATCCAGGAGAAATATACTTTGGTGAACATCATGGATGAATATCATCAAGAAGCGTATGCTTGGTATGATTTGGAGGACAATTATGATGATTGGTATATGGATAGTTATCATTTCTGGGATGACAACCACTTCCATATTATATTTGATGACTTTACTCCCCCTCAAGTAGAGAACTTCCTGGAGAGTAAAAATGATCATTCTCTACATATTCTTCTTCAGTTTTATTATTGTCCAATCACAGAGAATGCATTTTTTGTTGGTTATAAATATTTCGATCTACATGACCAATGTCAATCTTTATAGCATCATTTTCAGTTGGCTCCCAAGTTCCAATATCTTCAACGTGGAGTTCACATGAGCACTTGGACATGGGACCCAACTTCAAAGTGGCAGTTCAAATACTTCAACATAGTGGCTCACATTTATACATGAGACCTTGGTTCTCCAGTCTTCTTCAGCATTATGGTCCACAATTACCCATGGGACCCTGGTATATGGTTGTCCACCCTCATAACAAGCGTTGAGGACAACGCTTTCATAAGGGGATGGAATGTTAGGTAGCTAGAGAGGTAGTGGAGGCCATCCAATGTAAGGTGGAATAGGTCCACTATATTATTAAATAAGTCCCACTGTGGTAGTTAGATATAATAAATGGGTAGTTAGATATAATAAACGTAAGAGGACTTCTTAGAAGGTTCTACTTCTAGAAGATTCCTCCTCTAGAATGTTCTTAGGTGATGGTAGCACTATATAAAAGGGTTCAGGAAATGTAATGGGATACGAAGAGAAGTTTTTTATTTGGAGTGGTATCTAAATAGGAGGAATCCCCCTCTAAAATGCAATTGAACATGAGAGGATCAATCCATAATAGGATCCATTGTATGGTGATGCCCTACCTCAAGGATTTTGATATAATAAAGTGTGGTTTTCTATATTGTTCCATAAATATTGTGTGGTGATTGTATTCAGATATCTTGGGTACTATTGTAGTATTTTGTATTCAGGTCTTTGGTGCTTAACAAGTGGTATTAGAGGACTTTCCTTGGCAAGCATTGTGGGAAAATATTTTTATTTTTTTGCAGATTTATTTTTTCAGAAAAAAAAAAAGAGGGTCACGGAATTCCAGACAATTTCTGTAGGTTTTGGTGAAAAAATTGCAAACAATAGTTGTATATATGATTTCCTCTCATAAATACCTCCAATTTTAAAAAAAAATCATCTGAAATGAAGTCCGGGAAGTAAAGTTATTTGCATTTTAAAATCTGTAATTTTTCAGGGTATTTTCCGTGGACGACCGCATGATTTTTCTTATTTCTGTAGCAGCTAGAGATGATTTTTCCAAAACAAATTATTTATTTCATTTCCTCTCACAATTTCACCCAAACTTATATAAAAAAAAAACATCGTTTGAATCGGAGTTACGGAAGTGAAGATATCGTTGATTTAAAATCAGTCATTTTGGGGGGTTTTCATGACGACGACGAGACTGTAGAGTCCATCACTTTTCACAGGGTGCTCAGATTGCTACAAGATCAAACCCATGGGATAGATAATTTTCAGAGATTTCTTTTGGTATATTTTATGCGGTGTTTCCAATGGACGTTCACTCCCAAACCCTCAAGGAAATTCTACACATGATTGAAGCATTCAAATCCCAAATGCATGACACATTGCATAACTTTCAATAAGGTATCAGGGATGGTTTTTGTAGTATTCATGAGTCCTTGGTGATAATCCAAAAGAAATATACTTTGGTGAACATCATGGATGAATATCATCAAGAAGTGTATGCTCGGCATGCTTTGGAGGATGATTGTGATGATTGGTATATGGATAGTTGTCACTTCTGGGATGAAAACCACTTCCATATTCTATTTGATGACTCTACTCCCCCTCAGGTAGAGAAATTCTCGGAAACACAATCATTCTTTGTATATTCTTCTTCAGTTTTATTATTCTCCAGTCACAGTGAATGCAACTTTTGTTGGTTCTAAATATTTTGATCCACATGACCAATGTCAATCTTTAGAGCATCATTTTCAATTGGTTCTCAAGTTCCAATATCTTCAACGTGGAGTTCACATGAGCACTTGGAAATGGGGCCCAAGTTCACAGTGGTAGTTCAACTACTTCAGCATAGTGGCTCACATTTATACATGGGACCTTGGTTTTCCAGTCTTCTTCGGCATTATGGTCCACAATTATCCATGGGACCTTGGTATATGGTTGTCCACCCTTATAACAAGCATTGAGGACAATGCTTTCATAAGGGAGATGAAATGTTAGGTAGCTAGAGAGGTAGTAGAGGCCATCCAATGTAAGGTGGACTAGGTCCACTATATTATTAAATAAGGCCCACTATGGTAGTTAGATATAATAAATTGGTAGTTAGATATAATAAATGTAAAAGGACTTCTTAGAAGGTTCTGCTTCTAGAAGATTTCTCCTCTAGAATGTTCTTAGGTGATGGTAGCACTATATAAAGGGGTTCAAGCAATGTAATGGGATATGAAGAGAATTTTTTTATTTGGAGCAGTAGCTTAATAGGAGGAATCCCCCTCGAAGAGGCAAGTGAACAGGAGAGGATCCCTTCCATAATAGGATCCATTGTATGGTGTTGCCCTACCTCAAGGGTTTTGATATAATAAAGTGTGGTTTTCTATATTTTTCCATATATCTTGTGTGATAATTGTATTCAAATATATTCGATACTATTGTGGTATTTTGTATTCAGGTCTCTGGTACTTAACAATGTTTAACCTATTTGAAGGATAAATCAGTTGGATGAGCAAAAGACAAGTTGCAATGGCACTCTCAACTACAAAAGATGAATACATGGGCCATGGTAGCCACTCCTGCAAGCAAGGAAGCAATATGGTTATAGATATTGTGTTCATGTATTGGGTTGGTACATCAAGTTGTAAGGATATATTGTGATATTCAAAGTGAAAACTTCCTATAGAAGAACTTGGATTATCATTCAAAGACCAATCATATTCAGGGGTGATTTTAAGGATGGGAATTTATTTTAAAATGTAGAAACCTTGGCGAATCTTACTAATCTTTAATATGCCAACTATAAATGTTTGGCGATATTTTTGTAAAAATATTCAAATTTCTAAGGATTTTATATAGTTTTTATAAAAT
>ML805600.1:92974-117369 GCA_009831015.1 Picea engelmannii
AAAATTTTGGTGATTTTTAAGGTAAAATAATTTTATCCTATAGAATTTGGGCGAATCATTTTTAAAATAGCGAATCTCGTTTTTGGAAAAACCATGGAAAATTAGCCCATGAGCGAAATTTAGCCCCTAAAATCATCCATGAGATTCATATTGATGTTGAGTATCACTTTGTGAGAGACATGGTTGAATACAAGAAGGTGTTGTTGATGAAGGTGGACACTTTGAAGATTGTTGTAGATTCATTGAAAAAGTCTGTGATCACCGAGAATTTATCTTGGTGTAGAGAAACAATGGGAATTGCTACATTGGATGATTGACTATGTAATCTTGTGGCCCCCTATATGATAACAAAACAACAATTGGGCGATTGTTGGGTATGTGTTATATTTTTTGCATGACCAACCTGATGCACTGTGTTGCAGCAGATGCGCAGGGGGGTCACAAGGGGGGCACATCCCCCTTTCTCAAGGGGTCATAGGGGAGCGGAGCACCCCTCTTTAGGGAGCTACAGGGGAATACACCCCTGAAAAAAATATTTGGTGGTTTTCGCATCTGTTTTTAGCAGTTTTTCCACACATGGTTTTCTCCTATGGTTTTCTAATTCTGGTTAAGAAATTAGGGTTATTGACTGGTATGAGTCAATGAATTAGGGGTTTTGGATGCCACAGGATCCTATATATATTGTATTGTAAACAATGAAGAATTATTATGAATAAATAATTAGCGTACGACTCTAAACAGGTTGTTGGTTTTCCCAGTTTGGGTTTCTAGGGAAAAATCTTTGTGTAATGTGTTTTTCCATTGTACCTTTTATTTTTTTATTAAGAATCCATTTGGAGTAATCTATTGTACAAGGTTAAAATATACACCTTAGAGGAAAGTGAGGTGCAGAGTAGAGGCACTGAAGTAGGTGAGGATGGTGAAGATTCCCTTCGGGAATGGGAAGAGGCTTTAGCTATAGTTAATGGTCTTGCACGACTACATGTAGGAATATCTCTGGTATCCATCATAAGAAATGATGAGAGAAGATGGAAGCACCCCCTCTTTGAACCACCGCCCTTGTGCATTTGTAACCAAGAATAAAGAACATCATAAAGTGTGGTGATAGGAGTAGAGGAAGAAAGAGTAGTATAAGAAATAAGAGAGGATACAAGTGAATAATAAGACGAAGTCAACAATACTTCACAGGGAAGAGTATCAGTACCAAGATCACTGGAAACTAGCAGTTTGTCGGGAGGAAACAATCCTAGATTGAAAATGGTGAATCAGTATACAACACTTAGGTTACTTGTGTTCCATCGGATGGGTAAGGATGATGTAGAGAAGCATTGGTTCACATGTGAGGCTATATGGTCTGTGAAGAGGATCACAGAAAAAACATCGATCATTGCACAGCTGGAGAAAACTTTCAAAGATAGAGCTCTCACATGGTAAATAAAGTACAAGGAGACTAAGTTAGTAGGAAAAATGATATCCCTGACACAAATTAAGAGATATATACCTAAGGAGTTTTAGAATCCTAAGTAATAATCATAATGCATTACTAAAATCAAAGAAATCAAGCAATAAACTACAGAGACTACATGGTACTATGAACAACGGTTCAAGATACTATTATATAGGTTGACAGTCAAGATCCAAGATGTTCATAATAGGGAATGGTTCATTGTAGGACTAATCCCCCATATATGAGTTCTGCTCACCCAACAAAATGTGACTACTCATGCAAAGGTGGTGGAGATTGAGATTCTCTTAGAATCCATGCCAAGAGGTGGAAAGACATCAACAAGATTGGTGTAGGTGCAATCCCAGCATGCAGATCTGACAATGAATTTGCAAGATATAGAAAATATGAAAGTGGTGCATGAGCATGTGTGGTTTACTACGTGTTGGTTAAAAGGTCACCACAGGGATGAATGTCCCATGTTGGTAAATCACTTGGAAATGGGTGCGTCGAATCTGTTTCCGACTAGGACTCAAACCTAATTGTAAAATATTTGCAGATAGTGGAGACATATCCATCCCTACTACCCAACATTGAAGAAATTCTAGAAGACCCACCATTCCCCATTTTGCGAGTTCTGCAAATCCACGAGGCACGATGTGAACAATTTTAGGTCACTTCAGTTAATGCATATCCACATCATAATTCCTTACAGGTCCAGGAAGAGAAAAAGGTGGTGACCACGGAGGTGCAAAAAGAGGTGGATACCAAGGAGGTCCTGAGGGTGTATATGGATGAGGCTAGGGATGAGGATATGGTGGAGGTGAAGGAATACCACCCACTTGTTTCAATTGTGGTGATATAGGCCATGTTTTAATATTTTGTACCAAGCCACGTGCTCTTTTTAGGTACTACTATAGTACTGAGCATGCTATTGAGGTTTTTCCCAACTTGTTAAAGAAGTGGGAAGAGAAGAAGGCACATTGCAACATGGTAACTGCATAGCCACATGGGAATAAAAAAAAGGATGAGGAATCTTATGTGTGGGTGATAACCCAAGTAGGAGCTAAAATGTGAATGGAATTAGAGCGTGGAGAGAACTCAGGCTAGAGAATGAAGGGGAATATCATAAAAGAGATGCAAGCCCTTCCCAAGTTTGACATTGTGTAACAAAAGTAGTTTATGTGCGATGTGTAGAGGGGTATAGAGGAGGAGAGAACATGAGAAGATATGCATCGTGTGATGCAAAGGTTCCTAGAAGAATCCCAAGTATGTGAGGAAGTATAGTGGGCCACACAAATATTTCTAAAGGAAGCCTAAGCCCGTTAAGAATTGTAGCGCACCAGACATAATTCTTTGGAGGAATCTCATGTGCATGGAGAGATATAGTGCGTCACGTAGAGGTCACTGGAAGAAGCGTGCAGGGAGTAAGAAGTTTGATGGGACAAAAAAAAGGTAATAGAGGATCATGTGTGCAAAGAGATGAGGTGCACACTGTGAGAAGAAGCATTGTTCAACATTGGTCATGAATGACAAGCAGAAGACCAAGTAACTTCTTGCAATATTGTTTGAAATTGTTAAGTGATCATGCTGCTACATGAAAAGTGACTCACATATTAAAAATTTGTATGGTGGAAGAAGGAACAATTGTAGCTATATGCACCCCACTACTAGAAAGGGAGGTGTGTCAGGTCATCAAGCATAAGTGCGCAAGAAGAGATTTCAAGATGACAACTAAACTCGAAACTATGAGATGGATGGAGTCTTGTTGGATTTGGGATCCAATGTGAACATCCTTCCTAAGAAATCACAGGATTTGATGGGAAGAAAAAACTTGGTGTGGTATCTGATTTGACTTAGGTTGGATAATATGTAAAAAATCTATTCTATAGGTGTTGGCATAGGGGAAGACCTGGGGTTCAGTTCTAATAGCACACCAACAAGCCCTAACTACTGGCCCTTTCGGCAACACCTGCAAAGAAGGTGCAGTCTCACCCGAAGTAGCTATAGGGGGTTGCAGGACACAGGTGTCTACAACCAGAGGAAATGCAAAGTGGATCCAGGGAAACAATCTCACACAAATCTATTTATTCTTTATCTGTCGTAAGCCTACTGCGCAAACTATATCTCATATCTAACACAATATTTCAATAACAGTATATCGGAGATCAAAAGAACACAACATCAATCTCACATAACAACATGATATACATGGTTCACCCTCTCCCTAGGGATACGTCCACAAAACTATGCTTTATAATATATTAGATGAAAGCATACAGTTCTATCTGCACTTGGCTGGCATATATCTCTCTTTCTTTATCTTCTCCTCTCTCCCCTCCCTGCGCACCCAGCTGCAGGGTTGATCTTCGCACCCAGCTGAATATCTTACAACACAGACTTATCCCACCACACAATACTTCTCTCTCTATAATAACAACAATCACTCCTCATACATAATCTCTCTATCTCTCTTTTTTTCTCCCTTTTCCCAGGTCCTCTTAACCTTTATTTATACATTAAAATGGCTCTTGGACATCCTTAGACCGAAACCTAGGTGTCAAAACCCTAAATACCAAAACCCTAGGTGTCTAAAACCCTAGGTCAACTTGACCCACGTTTCAGGGCTTCTCCAGCCTATCTTTCCTTTTTTCTTGTGAGGTGCTCCAAAGCATCTATTGGTGGATTTTTTCGCTTATTGAGTCATCCACGATCCATATTCCTTGCTGATATATCTTCCTCGCTCTCCCCGTCCAACGTATTTCTTTCTCTTACTTCGCTTCGTCTTTTCTTCTCTTTTGGTCACTTCGACCCAATCTCAGTCAACTTGTCTTCCATGCAGTTCGTACTTTCTGCTTCTTTCCTTAATCTTCGCAACCTTCCATAACCAAGGGCCAACAATAGGCCAGTTGGAACAGGTTGAAGTGAACATTGAAGGGGTGAAGACTAAGGCAGATTTTGAGGTGATTGAGATCATGGATGACTCAGACTCCTACCCTACACTACCATGTATTGATTGGGCATTTGATAATAATATTATGTTGAATTTGAAGAAAAGGAAGATATATTTTGAGACAGACACTCTGTGCGTGATCGCTAACTTAGATCCAAATGAGGGTGATCGATACAAAAAGCATGTGCATGAAAATGCATAGAGATCCATTATTGAAAACATCTATCAAATCACAAGGCATGGAGAGGATTACATCAATCCCATGATAGATGGGGAGTTGAGTTGGAGAAGTGTGAAGTCAAATGATATTGATTCAATAGATTCTATGGAAAGATGGCAGAACAAGTTGTATGAGGTCTCCGGAGATGTGTGAAAAGTACCACCATAGTGCGTGAGGAAGAGCTCAAACCATATCGATTTGATAGAATGGATCCGACAGACATATCGATTTCCAAAATGTAACAAGTTCCCTTACTCCACTGTGTGTGAGCCCTCGACACAGTGACGGAAGAAATGCCCACAAAATGGCGAGAAATGCATCGAGAATGCCTACACAAATGGGAAAAAGTAGTGGACTAAATGAAGGAAATTTTTAGGTTGGTGGTCAATATCCAAACATATATGTTTTCCTGCGATAGGCGTTGGATGGCTAGGTAGAGTCTGAATGCGTGAAGGATCGATCTGAAAACCAAGCATGCTACATCGGTAGGAGTTTCTATCCCTCGTGTTACTTCCACTATCATGGAGTAAGAAAACGGGAAGATAAATCTTGATGTTGAGCACATTTCAGGATTGGGTGACCAAAAAATTCCTGACGAGATTTCTGATTACCTTTCTAATTCCTTTGAAATACAGTTAGAAAGACTATTCATTTAATTATCAACCTGGAATTCGTTTGGAACTTGCGAATAGTCATGCATTGTATATGCTAGGGAAATTCATTCATCATTGTTCTAGCTATGAATTTGTAGTAAGAGAAAAGGATCATATGAAAGGTTAGAGATCTCTTTCAACAAAGTCAGTAATTCTAAAGACAATAAAATAGTGAAAGAAATAACAACATGCTAATCTAATTCAACCAACATGGAATCCCTTAGGTTTGTGACCCTTAGTTGAATGTAATGAAAATGAAAACTAATATAATTTAGCCATCATGGAATCCCTTAGGTTTATGACCCTCGATCTGAATGTAATTGAAATAAGCAAGAGACTAATCTAGTTACAAAAAAAGACACTCGGATGAATATTGAACCTAAATGGTGATTTTGCCAAGAAATATTCTCTTCGTTTCAATATTTCAATTAAAAGAGCTCTACATAAAATATCTCAAGATTCTTCTAAGTAATTATAAGCACACAGAATTACATTGAGAAAAAAATCAGATAAAAAGTAAAGAAGTAGTCTGTGTTGGATTACTGAGAGGGGGGGTGAATCAGTAGTAGATCAATTTAATCCTTTTTAACCATATAATCCAAGTGTTATATAAATGTATCATTATCATCCAATAATTGTAGAGTAAAACACAGTACACCAGTGTTTTACGTGGAAACCCAAAGTGGGAGAAAACCATGGAATGCTTTTTCTTATATGTCTTGAAGAATTACATTCATTGGAAGGACCAACTTCCTTTGTTTCCAGCTGCAATTGGAAGGAGGCTCCAAACCCCTAGTTTCTTAGGCTACAACCTGAGGGAAGATCCAACTCTCCAATTCTCTGGCTACAACCAGAAGGAGGCTACAACCCCCTATGTTCTCCAGCTACAACCAGAAGGTGGCTACAACCACCTTTCCTTGCCCCGTCCAATCTCCCTGATGTATATGTAGAATGATGGAACCACTGTCACACTATCACTGTGAGATATACTACTGTAAACCTATACCAATCAAACTGCACCAAATAACCTATACAAATAACTTGTACCAATAACCTGAACCATGCATCAATCTGTACCTCAACCTGTAATCAACCTGTACCATAAACAAGTGCATCAACCATGCACCAACCTGTAATCAAGTTGTACCATAAACAAGTGCATCAACCATGCACCAACCAGTACCTCAACCTGTATCATGAACAAGTGCATCAACCATGCACCAAACCTGTACAAATAACCTATCACAACAACCTGTCCAAACAACCTATCAGAACAATCTGTCTCATCAATCTTATCAACCAAATCATATCTACTCACCAAGATCAATCACCAAGACAACTTTCAAAGATGTGCATCAACCAAGCATAACACAACAACTCATAATCATCACCAAAATCAATATGTGTTTCTAATAATACAAGTTTGCTACATCATCCATAAACCATGTGTCAACAATACTACTAACAAGTGCCTCCAACCATGTACCAAGTATGTACCAATCATGTATCAACTACTCATCAACTATGACTCATCAAGATGTACCAACATCATCAACTATACACCTCATGTATGTGCCAAATCATCAACTACTTGTCTCAATCATGTACCCAACATGTACCTTAACCAAAATCCCTCATCAATTTCATCATCCAAATATGATTTGTAACTCTGTAATAGACCTGGTGTATATGATCACATACCTGCAAAACTTCCTTAACTTTAACAAAAAGAGACTAGCATTTTCATCAAACTTTTCTTTAGTCTCACATGACTAGGTTTAGATTAGTCAACAACCCTAACTTGAAATAATCATAACTATGTACCTGTAATGAATAAATATCTGAAACTGATACACAATTTTCTTCAGTGTTTTTATGCAATTCCTCCATGTGTCACTACTTTGAACTTCTCATAAAATTATTTATAGCAAAAATGGCATACCTTGCTGAATTCTGGCTTATTCTAGAGAGAAACCTTGTAGAGCGTGCCCCGCACGGAATATTTTTTGAATCGATCTGAAACCATTACACAAACTACTACAGACTTTACTCTAACCAAAACATTTTGTCTTACTGAATTTGGATCTATTATGAAGACGTTATGATGTTTTTACCCGAAACACCTGTTTTAGACTAGTTTCAGGACTAGCCACAACCCCTATTTTCCACGGAGTGTAACTCCAAAAATACAACGACCACAATCTGAATTTTTTACCAAAAATACTTGGATATGTTTCCTCAATTTCATAGCAATTTCACAGTCTGAATCATTCTAGAAACAAATTTATTGCAAAAATGGTGAGATGACCTATAAATAACATACCTTAGAAAGCATCATCAAAAGAATTTATCCTTCCTTGAATTCCAACCTTCTTTTATTCACCTTCCCTCAGAAATTAGGCTTAGATATCATTTGGTTACCTCAAAAACCTATAGATATTCAATATGCTCAAGCGTGATTTAAAATGAGAGAGACTTGCCTCTTATTTATACTCTCCTAGTAGCTTTCTTAAAAACATCTTCTAGGTCACTTTGCCCACTTTCCTTATTTTAGGGTTAACCCACTTCTAATTTCTCCATTAAAATTATTATTTAAATAATTTATTTTGTATTCACTTTGAATTATAGTCCACTCATCACTTCACTTTATTATTTACCTTCTAAAATCTCTTAAACCACTTTGACTACTTTGACCTTTTGGGGCTTCTAGATGACGTATGAGGGTCCTCCAACTTCGTAAGGCCATAACTCTCAAACCGTGAGGAGTTATGTGACATTCCACATACCACCAGAAATGGAATGACATGTACTATCCATATAGAATAGTATTACCTGCAAATATATCAAAACACATACCATTATCCATCAAACAAACTTGGGTCCATTACCCAAACCTGGGTTCTCCAACTTCTCATGGCCATAACTCTATAACCGTGAGGAGTTATGTGACATTCCACATACCACCGGAAATGGCATGACAAGCACTATCCATCTAGGATAGTTTCACTAAAAAATTCACTGACCTTCATTTCATTATTCCACAAATAAGCATGGGTTCTCTAACCATACTTCTAGGATAACTCAATCCGCAAAGCGTCTTCCCGTGAGGGATTTCACCATAAGGGGACCACTTTGGAGTTCATCCATTTGTACTTATTATCAACCATGACAAGACAATAATGAGTCATCTTTACATCAAACAAACTTGGGTCCATTACCCAAACCTTTTTGCTACCAGGATTTCTTCAAGGGTTGACATCAATCACTAAGGGTTGACATCAATATACAATATCACTCTCCAATAGTTGACATCAATGACAACCAACAATCCATACCAATTATCCATCAACCTAAGCCAGGTGTCTGACAAACTGAAACATAGTATCCTAGCTGTAGTAAGATGTAAACCATACCCAATCAAATAAGCAACCTATAAATTAATCATAACATCAATTGAATCTATACTACAATAAATAGTGCAACAATACTTGACTAAGAAGGAGGCCCTACCTCCATAGATGAGGCACTGGTAAAGTACTTCAATCACATGCCTACTTCAGATAATTATGAACATAGAATAATTGTAGAGGAACCAAAACAATGATTTTATTATCAGAAGAGAAGAATTCGGAGTACAATCCGTGATCCCCTTTCTCAAATCGGGTTGCGTATACAAATTTACATCACTCTTTTCTTAGAAAAAAGAGTTGAGGACAACCATGAGGATCTATTATCCTTAGGCTATTCTTAATTTTATTCAACAACACGACTAAGATAGGTAAGGTAGTTTCTTGTCTGACCCAACATCTTCATTACTGGAAACAATATGTTGAAGTGGTTGCTTTAGCTGTCCTAGATTCACGACCTCTGGCTATATGTTTTATCCTTTTTCCCAAAAACTTGTATATATGCCAATTGTTCAAAATGGTGACCCAACTATCCATCCCTACCTTAGAATGGCAGGATTATCATTTGAATATGGTAGCCACCTCATCGATCACAACTATCAAGATAGGGGATGATCGTCTACTACTGAGGATGGATCCCAAAAGGGAGCTCATCTACCCTTTTTCTTCCCTAAGAAGTTTTATATGGTCTTGTAGCTCAGAATGCCTATCTACATTCCTCTTCCATCATTCTCATTTGCACCTATATATTGTTAGTTTCTCATGCCATCTCTGCCTTAGCTTATAAATGGTCTTCCTGCATTCTTCCAGAGGGAATGTTCCTTTATCATAGGATTCAACCATGTTTTTCCACTTAGCCAGGTTGAGTCTTGGCCAGAAGTCATCCTCAATGTATGTATGAATCCCAACATCTTTCACACATGGCCCTTATATCTGTGTTTCTTTATGTATCTATTTAGGGGGTGTTACCTCCTCTATTTGGGATCCTTGATATTGGGTCACAATCCTCCCAGTTTGTGTTTCCTCGTCCATTTTATCATAAGGAATTACCTCCTATGTTTGGGTCTCAACATCCTTTCTTTCCAGAGGTTCCACCACTTTTCCATTAATGTCTGCCTCTGGGGATGATTTAGTAGATGGATTCTCCAGTTTATCACAAACCTTCTAGATGAAATCAACCACTTGGAAAAGGCAATCAAAACCTGTTTGGCCTCCTTTTAATTTGGCCTTCAACCTCTTCATTTTCCTTTGCAATCTTTTATTTATTATTTTTAAATTAACATTATACTGTATAAGGGTACAATTCAATGGTCTCCCAACCAAAATCCTTTCGTTTTTACTTCACAACAAAAGACTACTCTTAGGAAATGCTTCTTACTATACAATTCTGTATGTATAATTTCGTCTGAATGATTTATCAATTCTACTTATAGAAATATTGTGTTAGTTGTTTAGTGAGTTTCAATATTTTTATTTGAACATCTTGGTATTGGCTCGTCATGACTCCTCATTTACATGTACTTCTCTTTGATGTGATACAAATCATAACCATTCTTAATTTCATGACTAAAAGCATGAAATTAAGAACCTTTTTCATCAATTTTTCTTGATTTCAGATCATTGTTGAGATCTCATTTGACTATATTTCACTTTGATCCATTGGAGGAGAACATGGTCTATCTCACAAAACTTGGCTTGATCAGGAGTAAGTACTACTATCCTTTTGTTTAACTCTCATTTATAGTCCATTTTCCTAAATAACAAATGACGTTAAGATTTTTGGGTCATATTACAACTTTAGAAAATAATCAAAGAGATATTCTCCACCTATGTTCCATTTATCATAAGCTTCATATGAGACATGACCTAAGTCTTATTGCTTTATTTGATTGTATTGACTAGGTTCCATTAGGTGTGTCTAAGGTCTTAGCTTGATTAATCACATTGTATAAGTATTGTATCGTGGTATTGAAATCGTGGTACCTTGCACTTGGAGAATTTCTCCATTTAACCTCATCCAAAACTATGATTAAACGAGTCATATCATCACTCATTCAAAATTGTGTCTCTGCTGCTACTTAGGGTTTCACTGGTTCGTGGAAAAATTTCATGAAGGCATGGGTCAGTTCTTCCCAAACCCTCTTGTCCTGAGACGTGTCAGTCGCCCCTTGAGAAATCAATGGTTTATGAGGTTTACTGGTTGGCTCCCTTATCCATTTCCCAAACTAATTAAACTAGCCATCATGCCAGTTCGTGTCATTTTTCCTCGTCCCGATTATCAGGGCTATATCGCATCATGGTTTTTTTTCATACTCTCTGATAAGATTACCCTCGCTAGGTCACTCCTTTGCCTCACCTGGTTTTTCATGGCACGCGTAGTTAGAATAGAGTCGAATGGGCATGAGATTCTACAGGATTATGATGATATTGTAGGAATGATACAAGTGGTGGGCTGGATAAATTTTATTCAGTCCTTTAAAGGTCATAATGTTCAAGTGGAAATGGTTTTTGCTCGATCTTTTGATGTAAAAAGGGTAAGAGTAGGGGATGTATAACTGGTAGTAGAATAAAACATTATCGCCCAAGCTATAGGATTAACTTTGGATGGAGAAAAATGGTTCAAGAACACCCGGGTAAAGGATATCCCATGGAATCAGTTGTTGACTTCCAAACTCTCAATTTATGACATCAAAGGTATGCCAGTTAACCTTATAAAGAAGAAATGGAAAAATCTAGTTTTTGTCATTAAGCAATTTGTGAATTTTGAAGGTCGTTATGGATTGGTATTTTAATTCCCCATTCCACTGCTTATGGTTTTCTTGGGTTTCGGTTGAACATGCCTTTCTATTTTTTGAGAAGCCTATCCAAAATTGCTAAGTTTTATCAAAGGAAAGTAGGAAACCCCGAGGGCAGTTTATTTCACCATGGGTTGATCAAAATTCTCATCGAATATCAACTTGGGAAAATTGGGGATACTTGGGATGATTTTCTCATCGGGAATAATTTTCTACATGAACCTTTACCATCAATGAATGATCCTATGCAGGGAGTGCCGAAAAAGTCTCAGACACCTACGGTTTCAATTGGGGTTATTCCTCACCAGAATGATAAAGAATCCATCGTTACCAAAGATGAAAAAGAAACCTATGGTTCAATTAGAGTAGGCGCAGGGGATTCAACCTAGTTCTGTGAATTCACATGTACAGAAAAAATTAAATGATGAAAATAAAAAGGATGCCAATTTTGAGAATAAGAAGCAGAGTCATAGATTATCCAGGTTCATTAGAAACAGATTTAAAGATAAAATATCGAATCAGACTGACCCCATTATCATTGATGATCAAGAAGCTCCACGTAATCCAACCAAAGACTTATCTAAAACGCCCAAATCAAAAGATCATGTTTCCTATGACTTTGTTTAAAATCTACCACTATTTCTCAATGGGTCAGATCAATTTGTTGGCATTGGTTTTACATTGAGAAACAATTTTCTTAAAGAAAAATCATCATGTGTAAATCATGAGCACGAAAAAGAAGAAAGGTCAAACACACAAGTTTGTGAAAATTGTCGTTATTGGTATGAGAGATACCATGGAGTGGTACCCTATCTACAAATGAACATTGGTCAGCTGCAGAATGAAAACAGAGATCTAAAAAGACAAATCCAATTTCTAATTAATCAGCAGGAACAAATGTCAGCACAGGTAAATAAGAAAGTTACGCATTGTGAAGCTACAACAGTAGTTAAATCCACAGGAGTCAACATAATCATCAATTCCGATCTGAATAATTAGACGAGTTCAAATGCCTGAAGTTTAAATTTAGTATCTGAAAGTTCCATTTTGTTAGTAAGTCTTGATTTTATTTTATTGTTTTGATTTTATTGATTCTGTTATGTTTTGTTTAGACAAGCTACAAAATCCAATATTTTGTAGCTCATCTTATAACAGTAAATAATTGGTTTTGATTGATTATTTTATTTTTTATTTTGCATATATTTTCTCCTGAAGGTGTTTAAGAAAAGAAAATGTCAGGATTTATGGATCTGATTGGATGCGATCGTGATATGGTTTTGATTGCAATAGCATAGGATTAGTCTCGAGAGGCAAAGTCCTGGTTTTATTTTGTTTCTTTTTTATAATTTTTTTTAACAAAACATATTTTGGTTTTTCTATTGTAAGTATGGACCAGGATGATCTGGAAAACCAAACCATGTTATTCCTAGAAGATTTTATCTTATCATTAAGATATTGGTTCAGTTTTGAATTTGTTTAAATAGAAGTAGTATCATCCAGGGACAAGGAGGAATGAATGGGATAATGTTAGAGAAGACAATGAATATTGGATTGCCTCACACTTTATTTATGTGAGTGATTTGAGTTACTTTAATATATTATCTATTATAAAAATAATATGTTCACAGTCTTCTGAGCATAATTATGTGTTATTAAATCTTGGCTTTTGTCCATTTTTAATAATACATTATTCTTCTATCTATATATCTCCCATTCAAATAATTAATGTCTGCAATTTACATTCCTCATTTCATTTGTGATAATTCGTTATGCAAACGTTGTATAGATGTATGTGCAAAATATATCAAGTTTGCCTTGTATGATTTGTATATGTTCAACCTTTTCTGTCAATGAGATGTATTATGTTGGTTGAAATGGTATATTAATAAGTTTGTCATAAAAAGTTGAATTTAATGATCGATTCTTTCCACATTTATATTAAAACTTCCATATTATGTTGAAGTTGTTTTCACCAGGGTTATTGTATTTCTTGAATTGCACATTTGTCTACCAAAAAGATTTATATTTACAGGCGGATAACTTGCTAAATATTCAACTGGAAAGAATTCAACCAATAGATTGCAATACTCCTCGTGGCCATGATAGGTAATGATTGTGTTTTTTCATTTTTTTAGTGTGGTTTGAATGCAAATACTTTATTGTAATGCTTTAGTTCAGATGCTTTGATCACCTAAATGTGACTTGTCATAAATTACATTCAAAATTATCTAGTTCAGTTTATAGATTAGTTTGGTTTGAACATTATCATTCTAGTTAAAAATTTATTGGTATATTCTTTTTAGATTTTATTATAGTTTGAATTTGCCTGAGATTTAGTTCCTCAAAATTTATGCATTTCACAATGTTTCTATGAAATCTTGTACCTTGTATATTTTGTAGACTTTGTAAAAAGTATAAGTAACTTAGTTTAGTAATCATTGTAAATAATAAGAATTTGATAGTTAGTAGTTAGGATTTGTAGAAATCCTTTCCCATATTTTAGGATAGATCTTTCACCGCCTAACGGAGTCATTAAACCCGTCAGGGATATATAATTTAAACAACTTAGGTCTTGCTATAAGGACCTCGAACTAGACTACTCCCTCTTAGTTGACAAGTGGTCATTTCTTCCCGTCAACAAATGGTGCTAGAAGGAGGGCCTTTTATTAATAGCACGTGGAGGCAGAAAAACACCTCCAAACAATCCTTCTCCAATTAAGACTCATAGTCGCTCAGACCCTATTGTCGTATCTAACACAACTACTACGACTGAAACTGAGCATGTTATTCCACTCAATCAACATTCTCCATCCAATCTTTTTTAACCTTCTACATCATCTTCACAAAGACCAAACTTATAGGAGATACTCCAGAGATCCCACCAATCATTATTAAGAACCCACGATACTTTGGCAAGGATCAGGGAGTTGGGGGATCAATTGTATCAACCTCTTGATTTTCTTGCTCAACAAGAAAACTCACTTGTAATTTGTACACCCAACTACATGTTGCACAACATCATGACTAGACAACCTAAAACCGACCTTGCAGCTGGAACAATTAATCCCTTGTATCAAGATTAGTTGGAAACTGGAGTATCACAATCACCAACTGTAGAAACTCTCATCTTAGGTGTCAGGGGATCTGGTTTTCCTCCTTCACCACCCGACCCATCTCCACCTCCATCAGGAGGAGAATCCTCCGATGAATAAAGTTCCTCTTATGAAGATTCCCAAACTTCAAACACATCACAAACCTCTACCCATATGGATAATCAGAATAACCCTGCAAGGCCTTGGCTCGATCAAGATGTTTTTTCAATACCGGGACCACAACATCCTTTTCCAAAACATTCTGAGAAGTGGTTACCTAAGTTTGACCCTGATTCCAAGCAGTCAGCTGAAGATTACATAAAGAAATTTTTGTTGGTTTTCAGGCTCATAAACGTCAAACACGAAGATGCCCTATACAAGATCTTCCCTTATACCTTTGAGGGAAATTCCTCCACGTGGTAATTCGCACAACATCCTCAAACTATAGTCTCTTGGGATAGATTTGAAAGCATTTTTCTAGAAAAATCCGGAGATGATAAGTCCCTTGAGGTTTTAGTTATGGAATTATCTAGCATGAAGATGAATCAAAAGCAGAAGTTCAAAGACTTTAACCATAGGTTTCTTACACTAAAATGTAAAATTATTGCAGAATCTATTCCTGTAGAAAACTTGATCATTTCATATTACGCTAAGGCCCTAAATCACACTACAACAATGTGGGTTAAAAGGTCCAAAAAGAACACTATGTTAGAATATTTTGAAGAAGCCATCCTCGTTTAAAAAGTTATGCTTAGTTTGAAGGATAATACAAACCCTGAAACCAAACAAGCCTCTTCTTCCAAGAAGAAGATTGACATTCTTACTAAACCACCTTCAACTAAGAAAGATCATGAACCTATTGACTTGGAAAGATTTCAAAAATCCTTTCAAATGTTATTTAATCAAGTTTTTGACCTGGAAAGAGTTAGAGAGGAAGGATTCTCAAATAAAGGACTTTATAGAAGACCTTATAGAAGACCTCCTTAGAATCTTCCTAGCAAGAAAAATCCCCCTACTGAAGGTTTGAGCCTAGAAGGATTGCATACTACTACACAAGCCTTATTAGTTGGAACTGAAACTACTTTTGATGACACAACTGAACAACAAAATGAAGCAGATAATGAAGGGGAAGATACACCTAATGAAGAGGATTTATCCCCCCCAACTATAGGAAATTTTTCAGATAGCATTTTCCAAGCAAATTATTAAATTGCTCATGAGAATCAACATCCCTATAATACACATAGTAAATATCAGTCGAATGGTCAAAATCAATATGCCTCTGACATAAACAAGAATACAACATCCAAACAGAAGAAGCAGACAAAAACACCAAAGAATGTTTTTGTTCCTGATTTAGACTATGATTCTATTGAATATTTTAATAAATTGAAGGCTAATATCTCAATATATGAGCTGCTTAAGTTCCCTTACATTCAGCAAAAAATGTTACAAAGTATAGATGAGAATAATAATAAGAAAAAGGTTATTCCAAGCAAAAGTGTAGCAATTTTTCATAAATCAACTTCAATAACAACAAATGTACATTGTAAGAAGTCTAACACATTGTAAGAATTCTAACGTGCCACCCTTCCTATTAACATTTGAAATTTATAACATAAATGTACATAAGTATATCGTGGACTCTGGGGCTTCATCAAATGTGATGCCTCTGTTAGTTTTACATAAAATCAATGTTGAAATTAAACCATCGGGTATCAAAATTATCCAGCTTGATAGAACTAATGTTACAGTGGTTGGGGAACTTAAAAATGTTTTGATTAGGTTTTCATCCGATCCGGAAGTGCATCAGATCATTGACATAGTGGTAGTCGATACCCCAGAAGTATATGGTATGTTTCTAAGCAAGGATTGGTCTCAGCAGCTTAACGGTTATTTTGCTACAGATTGGTATCACCTATGGTTTCCTCTCAATGGTCAACCAAATAAGCTTAGGATCAATAGGGAACGATATTTGAAGTACATTGTGACAGATCTAAACGAACCAAATGAGCCTTTTCTTTCAAGTGAAGTTGTATTGGAAAATCAAGGCATAAATACCACCTTGGGAGTTTTGCAGCTGAAATATCCTCTATTACAGACTCAAATCAGTAATCTGAAGTTTCAGTATGCACCTGGGTAATGATGTCCAATCATGTTGTAAATAATGTAATTAATGTAGATAATGTTGTGAATAATGAGTTTTGGTCTTTGTACTTTGATGGGTCCAAATCACGCAAAGGAGCCGGTGTCGGTTGTTTACTAATAGACCCTAAAGGTAACAAGACAATTATTGCTTGTAGATTAGAATTTAACTGTACAAATAACATAGCAGAGTACGGAGCTCTCTTGTAGGGACTCAAATAACATAGCAGAGTATGAAGCTCTCTGGCTTTACATTGAGAAACAATTTTCTTGAACAAAAATCATCCTATGTAAATCATGAGCACAAAAAAGAAGAAAGGTCAAACACACAAGTTTGTGAAAATTGTTGTTATTGGTATGAGAGATACCATGGAGTTGTACCCTATCTACAAATGAACATTGGTCAGCTGCAAAATGAAAACAAAGATCTAAAAAGACAAATCCAATTTCTAATTAATCAGTAGGAACAAACGTCAGCATAGGTAAATAAGAAAGTTACGCATTGTGAAGCTACAATGGTAGTTAAATCCACAGGAGTCAACATGATCATCAATTCCGATCTAAATAATTCGACAAGTTCAAATGCCTGAAGTTTAAATTTAGTATCTGAAAGTTCCATTTTGTTAGTAAGTCTTGATTTTATTTTATTGTTTTGATTTTATTGATTATGTTATGTTTTGTTTTGACAAGCTACAAAATCCAATATTTTGTAGCTCGTCTTATAACAGTAAATAATTGGTTTTGATTGATTATTTTATTTTTTGTTTTGCATATCTTTTCTGCTGAAGGTGTTTAAGAAAAGAAAATGTCAGGATTTATGGATATGATTGGATGTGATCTGTTGCAATAGCATAGGATTAGTCTCGAGAGACAAAGTCCTGGTTCTATTTTGTTTCTTTTTTATAAAAAAAAATTAACAAAACATATTTTGGTTTTTCTATTGTAAGTATGGACCACGATGATTTGGAAAACCATATTATTCCTAGAAGATTTTATGTTATCATTAAGATATTGGTTCAGTTTTGAATTTGTTTAAATAGAAGTAGTATCATCGAGGGACAAGGATGAATGAATGGGATAATGTTAGAGAAGACAATGAACATTGAATTGCCTCACACTTTATGTATGTGAGTGATTCGAGTTGCTTTAATATATTATCTATTATAAAAATAATATGTTCACAGTCTTCTGAGCATAATTATGTGTTATTAAATCTTGGCTTTTGTCTATTTTTAATAATACATTATTCTTCTATTTATATATCTCCCATTCAAATAATTAATGTATGCAATTTATATTCCTCATTTCACTTGTGATAATTCGTTATGCAAACGTTGTATAGATACATGTGCAAAATATATCAAGTTTTCCTTGTATGATTTATATATGTTTAACCTTTTCTATCAATGAGATGTATTATGTTGGTTGAAATGGTATATTAATAAGTTTGTCATAAAAATTTGAATTTAATGATCGATTCTTTCCACATCTATATCAAAACTTCCATATTCTGTTGAAGTTGTTTTCACCAGGGTTATTGTATTTCTTGAATTGCACATTTGTCTGCCAAAAAGATTTCTATTTACAGGCGGATGACTTGCTAAATATTCAACTGGAAAGGATTCAACCAATAGATTGCAATACTGCTCCTAGCCATGATAGGTTAGTGATTATGTTTTGTCATTTTTTTTAGTGTGGTTTGAATGCAAACAGTTTATTGTAATGGTTTAGTTCAGATGCTTTGATCACCTAAATGTGACCTGTCATAAATTACATTCAAAATTATCTAGTTCAGTTTATAGATTAGTTTGGTTTGAACATTATCATTCTAGTTAAAAAAAAATTGGTATATTCTTTTTAGATTTTATTATAGTTTGAATTTGCCTGAGATTTAGTTCCTCAAAATTTATGTATTTCACAATGTTTCTATGAAATCTTGTACCTTGTATATTTTGTAGACTTTGTAAAAAGTATAAGTAACTTAGTTTAGTAATCATTGTAAATAATAAAAATTTTATAGTTAGTAGTTAGGATTTGTAGAAATACTTTCCCATGTTTTAGGATAGATCTTTCACTGCCTAACGGAGTCGTTAAACCCGTCAGGGATATATAATTTAAACAACTTAGGTCTTGATATAAGGACCTCGAACCGGAATAATCCCTCTTAGTTGACGAGTGGTCATGTCTTCCCATCAACAAATGGTGCTAGAAGGAGGGCCTTTTAGATATTAATAGCACATGGAGGCAGAAAAACACCTCCAAACAATCCTTCTCCAATTAAGACTCATAGTCGCTCAAACTCTATTGTCGTATCTAACACAACTACTACATTTGAAACTGAGCATGTTATTCCACTCAATCAACATTCTCCATCCACTCTTTTTGAACCTTCTACATCATCTTCACAAAGACCAAACTTATAGGATATACTCCAGAGATCCCACCAATCATTATTAATAACCCACGATACTTTGGAAACGATCAAGGAGTTGGGGGATCAATTGTATCAACCTCTTGATTTTCTTGCTCAACAAGAAAACCCACTTGTAATTTGTACACCCAACTACATGTTGCACAACATCCTGACTGGACAACCTAAAACTGGCCTTGCAGCTGGAACAATTAATCCCTTGTATCAAGATCAGTTGGAAACTGGAGTATCACAATCACCAACCGCAGAAACTCTCATCTTAGGTGTTAGGGGATCTGGTTTTCCTCCTTCACCACCCAACCCATCTCCACCTCCATCAGTAGGAGAATCCTCTGATGAAGAAAGTTCCTCTTATGAAGATTCCCAAACTTCAAACACCTCACAAACCTCTACCCATATGGATAATCAGAATAAACCTGCAAGGCCTTGGCTCGATCAAGATGTTTTTGCAATACCAGGACCACAACATCCTTTTCCAAAACATTCTGAGAAGTGGTTAGCTAAGTTTGACCCTGATTCCAAGCAGTTAGCTGAAGATTACATAAAGAAATTTGTGTTGGTTTTCAGGCTCATAAACGTCGAACACTAATATGCCCTATACAAGATCTCCCCTTATACCTTTGAGGGAAATTCCTCCACGTGGTAATTCGCACAACATCCTAAAACTATAGTCTCTTGGGATAGATTTGAAAGCATTTTTCTAGAAAAATTCGGAGACGATAAGTCCCCTGAGGTTTTGGTTATGGAATTATCTAGCATGAAGATGAATCAGAAGCAGAAGTTCAAAGACTTTAACCAGAGGTTTCTTACACTAAAATGTAAAATTATTGCAGAATCTATTCCTGTAGAAAACTTGATCATTTCATATTATGCTAAGGCCCTAAATCACACTACAACGATGTGGGTTAAAAGGTCCAATAAGAACACTATGTTAGAATATTTTGAAGAAGCCATCCTCGTTTAAAAATTTATTCTTAGTTTGAAGGATAATACAAACCCTGAAACCGAACAAGCCTCTTCTTCCAAGAAGAAGATTGACATTCTTACTAAACCACCTTCAACTAAGAAAGATCAGGAACCTATTGACTTGGAAAGATTTCAAAAATCCTTTCAAATGTTATTTTATCAGGTTTTTGACCTGGAAAGAGTTAGAGAGGAAGGATTCTCAAATAAAAGACTTTATGGAACACCTTATAGAAGACCTCCTCATAATCTTCCTAGCAAGAAAAATCCCCCTACTGAAGGTTTGAGCCTAGAAGGATTGCATACTACTACACAAGCCTTATTAGTTGGAACTGAAACTACTTCTGATGATACAACTGAACAACAAAATGAAGCAAATAATGAAGGGGAAGATACACCTGATGAAGAAGATTTATCCCCCCCAACTATAGGAAATTTTTCAGATAGCATTTTCCAAGCAAATTATTAAATTGTTCATGAGAATCAACATCCCTATAATACACATAGTAAATATCAGTCGAATGGTCAAAATCAATATGCCTCTGACATAAACAAGAATACAACATCCAAACAGAAGAAGCAGACAGAAACACCAAAGAATGTTTTTGTTCCTGATTTAGACTATGATCCTATTGAATATTTTAATAAATTGAAGGCTAATATCTCAATATATGAGCTACTTAAGTTCCCTTACATTCAGCAAAAAATGTTACAGAGTATAGATGAGAATAATAATAAGAAAAAGGTTATTCCAAGCAAAAGTGTAGCAAATTTTCATAAATCATCTTCAAGAATAGCAAATGTACATTGTAAGAAGTCTAATGTGCCACCCTTCCTATTAACATTTGAAATTTATAACATAAATGTACATAAGTATATCGTGGACTCTGGGGCTTCGTCAAATGTGATGCCTCTATTAGTTTTCCAGAAAATCAATGTTGAAATTAAACCATCGGATATCAAAATTATCCAGATTGATAGAACTAATGTTACAGTGGTTGGGGAACTTAAAAATGTTTTGATTAGGTTTTCATCCGATCTGGAAGTGCATCAGATCATTGACATAGTGGTAGCCGATACTCCAGAAGTATATGGTATGTTTATAAGCAGGGATTGGTCTCAGCAACTTAACAGTTATTTTGCTACAGATTGGTATCACCTATGGTTTCCTCTCAATGGTCAACCAAATAAGATTAGGATCAATAGGGAACGATATTTGAAGTACATTGTGACAGATCTAAACGAACCAAATGAGCCTTTTCTTTCAAGTGAAGTTGTATTGGAAAATCAAGGCATAAATACCTTCTTGAGAATTTTGCAGCTGAAATATCCTCTGTTATAGACTCAAATCAATAATCTGAATTTTCAGTATGCACCTGGGTAATGATGTCCAATCATGTTGTAAATAATGTAATTAATGTAGATAATGTCGTGAATAATGAGTTTTGGTCTTTGTACTTTGATGGGTCCAAATCACGCAAAGGTGTCGGTGTCGGTTGTTTACTAATAGACCTTAAAGGTAACAAGACATTTATTGCTTGTAGATTAGAATTTAACTGTACAAATAACATAGCAGAGTACGAAGCTCTCTTGTAGGGACTCAAAAAATCCATTGACCTTGATGTCAAAGCTTTGATCGTATTCGTCAATTATGAGATTGTTGTTAAGCAAGAAATGTCATTCACTGTGTATCTATTGATCTTAAAAGCTACCAGACTAAGGTATGGAATTTAATCCATAGGTTTATCGCTTTCAATATAAATTATATTCCTATATTTAACAATACAGAAGCAGATTTGTTAGCTAATGTAGCATCTAAATTATTACCTGTTGAAGGTTTTTCTCCTAATTCTTTTTATGTTGGATTAATATTCAAGCCGTCAATTCCTGACAATGTCATTGATTGGCGTGTTTTTTATGACGATCATAAAATTATTCACTTTCTTCATATGGATTACACCTTCCAAGATGAAATAATCGATGAAATTACTCAAGATGAAAATCTTCTTGATTTTTCAGTAATACCTAACTCACGCTCAGTTGAAAGTTTATCTGGATTGGTAAAATCTATCCCCAAATCCATGATCAGGTTAGAAAATTTGTATGGTCTACATGAAGAATTCAAAGGGGTTGTTAATTATTAAATGAATAGTTTTTCAGTGCAATATGAAGTCATTAATCTAGGAACTCAGGATAAACCCCAAAACATCAATTTAGGTACTAGTTGCACCCAACAGGAAAAGTCACATTTTATTAAATTGTTCAAATAATTTTAAAGATGTGTTTTTCTGGACTTATGAGGATTTAAAATCATTTGATCATAATATAATAAAACATATAATCCCCATGAAACCCCAGGTCCAACCTTTTCAACAGAAACTTAGAAAAATGCATCCTAACTTACAACCCACAGTCAGAAAGGAGTTGAACAAGCTATTAACTGCCAAGATTATTTTTCTTGTATGTCATACTAAATGGGTATCTAATCTAGTCCCGATAATAAAAAAGAATGGGGAAATTTTACTTTGTGTCGATTTTCAAAACTTGAATCAAGCATTTGATAAAGACAACTACCCAACTCCTCCTATGGAACAAATTTTGCAACAAGTATCTGGTTCTAAAATGTTGTCCTTGTTGGATGGTTTTTAGGGGTATAACCAAGTCTTGATGTCCCCATTAAATCAACTCAAGACTACCTTTAGAACCCCATGGGGTACCTATGCCTACTGAAATATGCCATTTGGCTTGATAAATGTCGGGGCTACCTTCCAAAGGGATATGGACATTGCATTTTGGGCCCTTATAAACCATTCGGTCATTGTGTACTTATATGATGTTACTGTCTTTTCCAAAAATAAAACAGGTCATTTATCTCACCTGAGAAGCATATTGGAACGTTATCGGAAATATGAAATTTCCCTGAATCCAGAAAAAAACGATTTTCATTGTTGATCAAGGAAGGTTATTTGGCTTCGTAGTATCTAAAAATGATATGATGATAGATCCAAAAAGAACACAAGCCATATACAACTTGTCTCCACCCTCATCCAGAAAGGCCATGCAATTCTTCCTTGGGAAAATAAACTTTGCCAGACGATTTGTTCCTAGATTTTCCGAGATTGTGAGACCTTTGAAAAACATGATCAAGAAAGATATCATTTTTAAATGGGGTCCACAAGAAAACCAATCCTTTACTTCTATCAGACAAGCCATATCAGAAGCCCCATCTTTGATGAGCCCTGATTTTGCTAAAGACTTCACCCTTTACAATTTTTCATCTGACATGTCTTATGTTGATGTGCTAACTCAAAAAAATGATGATCATCATGAAATTCCTATTTTATTCATGACTTATGCCTTTAAAGGAGAAAAAATAAATTATCCAGCAATAGATCAACAAGATTTTGTTGCTTTCAAAGCAATAAAACATTTCAAACCTTACTTGTTGAAATCTAGAACCAAGGTCATTGTTCCTTATCCAACAGTCAGAAACCTGTTAGTCCAGAAGGAGCTTGGCGAAAAAAGAGATTATTGGATGAAAACACTTCAAGAATACGATCTTGAGATCAAACCAACCCAAATTGTCAAGGCTCAAGGGCTTTGAAAATTAGTGGTTGATTCTGTAAATAAACCTGAGGATGATTATTTTCTATGTGATGAACAATCTCCGTATCAAAATTAAATTTCATGTATACAATCTGTTCCAAATTCTTGGTATGTTGATATTAAATTTTACTTGATTCATGGAACTACTCCAGAAAATATGGATCCTAGAAAAAGGAGAGAATTAAGGCTTAAATCAGCTCCTTTTCAACTTGTAAATAATGTTCTCTTTGGAAAACATTATGATGGAGTATTATTACGCTGTTTAGAAAAAGATGAAACTGGAAAGGTATTAACTGAGCTACATTATGGACATGCATGTGATCATTTTTCATGACTAACCACAAGGTACTTAGGGCCTGATATCACTAGTTGATGTTGTTTAATGATGCTCATGACATTGCTCGTAAATGTCAAATATGTCAAAAGGAAGTGGACAGAGTGAAGAAAGTTGTTTTTCCTTTGCAGCCTGTCACTATTGATGCTCCATTTCAGCAACGGTGCCTAGATATCATTGGGCCAATTAATCCATCCTCATCCCTCTAGCATAAATTCATCCTTTCAGCAATCGACTACTTCACTAGATGGGAAGAAGTTATACCTCTATGAGTGGTCAACACCAATCAGGTGATAATGTTCCTTGAAAATCATATTATTACCCATTTTGGTGTTCTGTAATCTTTAGTGTT
>ML805600.1:122538-146595 GCA_009831015.1 Picea engelmannii
ACCATTTATTCTGAAAAACTTGGTCCTAGTTCTTTTCGTTTACAAACACTGGAAGGACAGTTGGACACCTTTCCAGTGAATGGTCAGGTTCTCAAGAAACACTTTTCATGATATCCTTAAAGAAGATCAACCTGTAAATAATAGTGATTTGTGTCTTTTATTTGTTTTGGTTTTCAATTCTTGTTTGGACTTCTTTGATTCATTTTTCATATGTTTTCTTGATCTATCTTTCTGACTTTTCTGCCTAGCCTAATACTAATCTTTATGATGGAATCTTACACAAGATGTTACCTATTGTTGAATTTCAAACAAACCTTTATAGTTACTTTCTGGTCTTGAAATATAAAATATTTTTAGCTCTGTTGGTCTCCTCTTTGTCTATAATTGTTCTCATTTTCCCTCATTTGATTCTACCATCCATTTTAAAATGGATTTCTCTCTGGAGAAATGAGTTAATCTTTGAGAATCTCACGCCATCCATGTTCTTAAGGAACTATTTGGATCTTCTTCCCCAAGTTTTAGATGATCTCTTAGTTAGATATTAAAATATACACCGTGATTGGATCACCTGTATGCTAAAAACAATAATATATGATTATGACTGAAGGATGGGAGGTCTCATCATGAGTCGACCCATCATGACCATAGCAGTTTATGAAAGTGAATTTATCACAACTGGTCACCAAGCCAGGGTAATGGATTTAAATCTTATGATTAAAATACAAGAGGTCTCATCGCGAGTCAGCTTGTTCACCTTCATGAACTATTGTGGATGACACTGTCATCAACTAGTTACCAAGCCAGAGCAGTGGCCTCCAATTAGTTTCCAAAAAATTTAATCAAATGAATTCAATAACTTCAGGAATGATCCAACATGTGTTCATAACTATTGGATGGGATTAAAGTGTTAGAATAGGTTAAAAGGTCACCATGTCGAGGCTATAGACGCATGCTGGCAGCAGTATCCATGCCTATGATATCGAAGTCATTTAAAAATTGTTATGACTCATTGATTAAACAGTCTTTCCAGATAAACATTTCTTTAAAGTTTAATTTTTATATACTTTTCCCCGTAGTCTCTGAATTTTAAAGATAACATTTTTCATATTTGTACACCTACAGAGCTAAAACTAAAACTATACAGACCAGAAACCATACTTTCTCGAAACAGTCTGAAAAATCTGACAAATTGGTACTTCTTATCTCTTATCCTTAGTAATGAAAGGTTGCAGGTATGTGCAGAGAAAACTGCTTCACCCAGTGAGTCGCCATTTGTTGGCCTCCCAACCAACATCCTTTCATTTTTAATTCACAACGAAAGACTACTCTTAGGAAATGCTTCTCACCATAAAATTTTCTATGTATGATTTCAACAGAATGATTTATCAATTCTCGCTATAGATATTTTGTGTTGGTTGTTTAGTGAGTTTATTGTTTTTTGAACATATTGGTATTGGCTCATCATGACTCCTCATGTACATGTGCTTCTCTTTAATGTGATACAAATTGTAACCATTCTTAATTTCATGATTGAAAGCATGAAAATAAGAACCTTTTTCATCAAGTTTTCTTGACTACATAGCATTGTTGATATCTCATTTGATTATATTTCACTTTGATCCATTGGAAGAGAACATGGTATATCTCTCAAACCTTGGCTTGATCAGGAGTAAGTACTACTATCCTTTTGTTTAACTCTCATTTATAGTCCATTGTCCTGAATAACAAATGATGTTAAGGTTTTTGGATCACATTACAACATTAGAAAAGAATCAAAGAGATATTCTTCACCTTTGTTCCATTTTATCATAAGCTACCTATGAGACACGACCTAAGCCTTATTTCTTTATTTGATTGTATTGACTAGGTTCCACCAGTTTTGTCTGAGGTCTTAGCTTGATTAATCACATTGTATAAGTATCGTATCATGGTATTGAAATCATGGTACCTTGCACTTGGAGAATTTCACCATTTAATCTCATCCAAAACTATGATTAAACTAGTTATATCATAACTCATTCAAAATCGTGTCTCTACTGCCACTTAGGGTTTCACTGGTTAGTGGAAAATTTGGATGAAGGCATGGGTTAGTTCTTCTGAAACCCTCATGTTCTGAGACATTTTGGCTGCCCCTTGAGAAATCATTGATTTATGAGGTTTATTGGTTGTCTCCCTTATCCATTTCCCGACCTAATTAAACCATCCATCATGCTAGTTCATGTCATTTTTCCTCGTCCCGATTATCATGGCTATATCGCATCATAGTTTTTATTCACACCCTCTGATAACATTACCCTTTCTAGGTCACTCCTTTGCGTCACCTAGTTTGTCATGGCACCTGTAGTTAGAATAGAGTCGAATGGGACTGAGATTCTATAGGCTTAAGATGATATTGCAGGAATGATATAAGCGTTGGGCTGGATAAATTTTATTCAGACCTTCAAAGGTTATAATGCTCAAGTGGAAAAGATTTTTGCTCAGTCTTATGATGGGAAAAGGGCCAAAGTAGGGGATGTAGAACTGGTAGTAGAAGAAAACCCCTATGCCCAAGCTACAGGATTACCTTTGGATGGAGAAAAATGGTTCAAGAACATCCGGGTAAAGGATATCCCATGAAAGCAGTTGTTGATTTCCAAATGCTCAAGTTATGACATCAAAGGTATGCCAGTTAACCTTCTAAAGAATAAATGGCGAAATATGGTTTTTGTCATTAAGCAATTTGTGACTTGTGAAGGTCATTATGGCCTGGTATTTTACTTCCACATTCGACTTCTTATGGTTTTCTTGGGTTTTTGGTTGAACATGCTTTTCTATTTGTTGAGAAGCCTATCCAAAATGGCTAAGTTTTATCAAAGGAAAATAGGAAACCCTGAGGCCAGTTTATTTCAGCATGGTTTGATCAGAATTCTCATCGAATATCAACTTGGGAAAATTGGGGATACTTGGGGTGCTTTTTTAATCAGGAATAACTTTCTACAGGAACCTTTACCATCAATGAATGATCCTATGCATGGAGTTCCAGAAAATTCTCAGATACCTATGGTTTTAATTGGGGCTATTCCTCACCATAATGATAAAGAAAACCTCGTCATTGATTCTAATAATGAAAACCTAGAATTTGAGCTTGAGGTCCAAATCAATCCAAATTTCCATTGTCCGGATATTCTCTCTTACCATGTAGACCATACGAACCCCAAAGAAATTTTAATGGGTTCAATTTGTAATTGTGTTTCCCGTAGAATGGCTAAGAGAGGGCTCATTTGTCCCAAAGCCTGTGATTTGGAATCCATAGTTACTAGGATGAAAAATAAACCTATGGTTCAATTAGTGCAGGCGTAGGGGATTCAACCTGGTTCTGTGAATTCACATGTACAGAAAAAATAAATGATGAAAATAAAAAGTATGTCAATTTTGAGAATAAGAAGCAGGGTTGTAGATTATCCAAGTTCATTAGAAATTGATTTAAATAGAAAATATTGAATCATATCGACCCCATTATCATTGATGATCGGGAAGTTCCCTGTAATCTAACCAAAGGCTTATCTAAAACGCCCAAGTGAAAAGATCATGTTTCCTATGAATTTGTTGAAAATGTTCCACCATTTCTCAGTGGGTCGAATCAATTTCCTGTCATTGTTTTTACATTGAGAAACAATTTTCTTAAAGAAAAATCATCCTATGTAAATCATGAGCACGAAAAACAAGAAAGGTAAAACACATAAGTTTGTGAAAATTGTCGTTATTGGTCTGAGAGATACCATGCAGGCATACCCTATCTGCAAATGAACATTGATCAACTGCAGAATGAAAACAAAGATCTAAAAAGAAAAATCCAATTTCTAATTAATCAGCATGAACAAACGTCAGCACAGGTAAATAAGAAAGTTAAGCATTGTGAAGCTACAATGGTAGTTAAATCCATACGATTCAACGTGATCATCAATTCTGATATGAAGAATTTGAAGAGTTCAAATACCTGAAGTTTAAATTTAGTATCTGAAAGTTACATTTTGTTAGTAAGTCTTGATTTTATTTTATTCTTTTGATTTTATTGATTATGTTATGTTTTGTTTATACAAGCTACATAATCCAAGATTCTGTAGCTCGTCTTATAATAGTAAATAATTGATTTTGATTGATTATTTTCTTTTTTATTTTGCAGATCTTTTATCATGAAGGTGTTCAAGAAAATCAAATGTCAAGATTTATGGATCTGATTGGATGCGATCACGATATGGTTTTGATTGCAATAGCATAGGATTAGTCTCGGAAGACAAAATCCTGGTTCTATTTTGTTTCTTTTTTATTAAAAAATTTTAACAAAACATATTTTGGTTTTTCTTTGTAAGTATGGACCAGGATGATTTGGAAAACCATGTTATTCCTAGAAGATTTTATCTTATCGTTAAGAGATTGGTTCAGTTTTGAATTTGTTTAAGTAGTATCCTCGAGGGACAAGGAGGAATGAATGAGATAATGTTAGAGAAGACAATGAACATTGGATTTACTCACACTTTATTTTTGTGAGTTATTTTGAGTTTCTTAATATATCATCTATTATAAAAATAATATGTTCACAGTCTTCTAAGCATAATTTTGTGTTATTAAATCTTGGCTTTTGTCCATTTTTACTAATACATTGTTATGTTATTTATATATCTCTCATTCAAATAATTAATGTATGCAATTTAGATTCCTCATTTCACTTGTGATAATTTTTTATGCAAACGTTGTATAGATACATGTGCAAAATATATCAAGTTTTCCTTGTATGATTTGTATATGTTTAACCTTTTTTTGTCAATGAGATATATTGTGTTGGTCGAAATGGTATATTAATAAGTTTTTCATAAAGAGTTGAATTTGATGATTGATTCTTTCCACATCTATATCAAAACTTCCATATTTTGTTGAAGTTTCTTTCACCGGGATTATTGTATTTTTTGAATTGCACATTTGTCTACCAGAAAGATTTCTCTTTAAAGGTGGATGACTTGCTAAATATTCAACTGGAAAGGATTCAACCAATAGATTGCAATATTTCTCCTAGCCATGATAGGTTAGAGATTGTGTTTTGTCATTTTTTTTTAGTATGGTTTGAATGTAAATATTTTATTGTAATGGTTTAGTTCAGATGCTTTGATCACCTAAATGTGACCTGTCATAAATTACATTCAAAATTATCTAGTTCAGTTTATAGATTAGTTTGGTTTGAACATTATCATTTTAGTTAAAATGTTATTGGTATATTCTTTTTATATTTTATTGTAGTTTGAATTTGCTTGATATTTAGTTCCTCGAAAGTTATCTATTTCACAAGGTTTCATTTCTATGAAATCTTGTACCTTGTATATTTTGTAGATTTTGTAAAAGGTATAAGTAACTTAGTATTTGTAGAAAGTCTTTCCCATATTTTAGGATAGAATTTTCACCGACTAACGGAGTCGTTACAACCGTCAGGGATAGCTAATTTAAACATCTTGGGTCTTTCTATAAGGACCTCAAACTAGGATAATCCCTCTTAGTTGATGAGTGGTCATTTATTCCTGTCAACAATACCCTACAACACTAAGAGATCTATCATCACCAACAAATATTTTTTTGGTGTCACATTCATTAAGAGAAAAAAATATGGCTTTATCCTTAGCCATATGATAAGATGCTCCAAAATAAATAAGCCATTCATCAAAAGAATAATTAGAAGTTTCATTGAAGGAGAAACCAATAGCAGAAAGTGCATGTCCATGAGAAAAAGAAGAAGAAGAAGAAGAATCAATACTGATGTTGTGTATTTTCATTGCTTCTTGTAAGGCTTCCATATTTTTAAAACATTTAGACTCCACATAACCATCTTCCCCACAAAAGTTGTAATGTCTATCAGTCTTATTACTTTTGGATTTTTCTCCTTTGTCACCATTAGGAGAAGAAACTGGTGGAGAGGCTTTGGGACCTTTGTTTTTCTTGTTGTTGTGGTGAGGATGTTTCTTCTTGGGATTCTTAGATTTATCTTTCTGCTAGGAAACTAAGGTTTTGTTGGATGTACCTGTGGTGTTGATCAATCCAAGTTGCACAAGCTTATCTTGCTCTCGAATCAAAGAATCACAAAAAGAATCAAGAGAGGGTTCTTTATAAGCACTTCCTAGAGCTTATTTGGTGGCATAAAAGGTAGATACAAAGATATAATATGCACTACCAAGTTTAGAAAGAATAACATATAAGCATCAGTCATCTTTCATATCTAATTTACAGCCTATACATAAAATTCTAAGTGTTTTGAACTTAGATAAACAATATTCAATACAAGGAAAATTATTGGGACTTAAAGTCACTAACCAATTTTCAACCTTGTTGGCTCAAATAATATTGTTTTTACCAAACATAGCTTGAAGATTTTCCCAAGCTTCATCGGGTCATAAATTCCTTGAAGGTGAAACCTTAAATCAAGAGAGATGAACATTCTTATTACTCCACATGCTTTGTCATTCTTATTATCCCATATGGATTTCTTTTCGGGATCAGTGGATTCTTGTTCTTTTCCCAAGGTAATTTATTTCAATCCTTCACTTAGTACATCCTCCATATGTTATTTCATTGAGAAGTAGTTGGTAATGGTAAGAAAAAGATCAATGGGAGAAGCCATGCTAAAATATGCAGAGAATATGGATTTAAAATCTGAAATTGATGGTCTGGATGGAAATATCTCAAATAAATTGGTTGTTTAAAAAAACGACACTAAAAAACGGACTTCAAATGTAAAAGTTATGATCTTTTGAAAAAAGGATGTTGGTACTTTGTTTTGTTGTCCAAAAATCTCTTAAACCTACCCATTATAATCCAATTTTTCCTTTTTTTATATATTCCTCATCCATTTTTGTTAAATAAAGGTAAACAAAGGCATATAAGGTGATTCATTATTTTATTTCTAAGTTTAAAAAATTAACAAGTTGAAATAATTAAAAATCGATTTTTATCAGCAATTTCAAGAATAATTGTGTTCATGTAATCCTTCATTCATTAGCATAGTTTCAGATTGATCTAGAGGAAATGGGCATGTGGAGCATGATTTACATCTTCATACTATGGTAATTTTCCCTTCAGATTCTTGAAAATTAGCTTAGAAACCCCCAATCAATGCTTTAGTCAACATGGTACCAGCAAAGAAAATAACATAACAAAAATAATAGACAACTAGGAAACAATCTTCAGACACAATTTTTGGATTGGTGAGAACGAATTTGGAAATTTCGGGACATGTTTTTTATGTAAAACATACCCAATTAGGTGATTTATCAGTCGATTCTTTAGAAAGTTCATGAGGTGGACTGTATGGGCATTTCTTTGAAGAGGATCTACCCATATTTTTTGTTGCATTCGTTTTGTCCAACATCCCAGTCAATTGGATGCCAAATGGAGTGACTCGTCTATATTTAGAAACTAGATGGTTATGTCATTACTCTATGACAGTAATTTGATCCTAGTTGTTATATTTTTCCTTGTATAAATAAGCCAAAGATGAAGCTTTAAGGGGGGATTTGAATAAGGAGATAGAACCTTTGAACTCAAGTTTGTGAATAATTTTTATGATTAATATAAGAGCTCTAATTTCCTTCAGTTAGTTGTCTTCTCCATGTGTGTGTGCTAAGCCTAAAGGGCCCCCTTTCTTTGGTTCATGTCACTCTTGTAAATTTTTGTGCATACCTTTTTTTTTTGCGACTTCTTATTTTGGTAAATCATTTCACTCTTTTATTTACAGTTCATCTCTTTAATTTCTAGATTTAAATTCACGTTTTATTTCAATTTGCATTTACAGTTTGTAGTTGATTTAATCAATAGATGATTGATTATATTTATTACAATATAAAACTTTCATAAGTCAACAATGTATTGTTGCAAGAACCTACATTCATTGAGGTAACATAACCTTGCATCCTGCTTTACTACCAGTGAGATTATGATAACTCTAGATTGGAGAATTTAGAATTTAGTTTAAAACCCTTTTCATTTGAATGAGTGATTGACATCTTTACAATTTGTAATTCTCACAAGTCAACAGAGTATTGTTGCAAGAGCCAACAATCATTGTGGAAATATAACCTTGCAACATGAATTTCCACTAGTGAGGCTATGATAATTATAGATTGAAAGTATTAGATCTTGATCTAGAACCTTTTCAGTTGGAATGTGTTTGTTAAGTATTATTTTCAATATTTAATTTTCACAAGTTAACAAAGTATTGTTACAAGAGCCATCTCTTGTAGGGGCATTGAAGTCTTGTAACTTGTTTTCCTACAAATGAAACTGCGACAAACTTAGATTGAAAAGATTAGTTCTTGTTTTGCATTGAATTTGTTTCATATTTCATTAGCACATGAGTTAGTATAGGTTTTAGAATAGGCTCTAATCCTACACATACAATTCCTTCATCTCATAAGCTTATGCCCCCAGATTTATAATTTATGTTCAAAAATTATGCAAATAAGTTTCCCAACATTTTGGCACTGTTGCCAGGAAGGGGCTACAAAAATTGGTTTTGAAATTTTCAGTTTTCATTAAAAAAATATAAAATATAAAAAGTCTTTTTGTTTGTTCACACATTTAAGACCAGGAGGAGCAAAGAAGGTAAGAACCTGTGCACCCACTTTAGTGAGTCTTTAAAAGAACTCTTCATGTTGGACCAATGTGCTTCCTTTATGTAAGTGTGTTCTTATTCATGGAAATACTAACTCATGTTAAAAGAAAAATTGGTGACAACTGGGTCTTAATATCATGAGGAGTTCAAGTACATGAAGTATTTCTGCATTTATTTTATTTCACTTCTTCAATAGATTAAGTTTCAATTATTTTTAAGTGTTGTAGAAAACCCCCATACAGTAATCCATTCATGAGAAGGACCTCTATAGCAACCAAAATAACTTCAGAATGATCAATAATTTTTTGAGAAAGGGAGGATGTGTTACAATAAGGATCTTCTCAAATCCTTTTCCAAAGTTTAGAATTATCACTAGGGATGAGTATGTCTATCAAGAAGCAGATGAATAAAAAAGGATCCATGAATAGATACCATAATAAGAGGACTTAGAAATTTATTATAATCATTATTAGAAAGAATACAAGGTCAATGAGTCATGTATAATCCCTGATTAAAAGTAGATACTAGAGCCCAAAATAGAAGAATTTATTGCATGTTTGTCACCAGATCCCTTGTGCATTCAGGAGTGGGATGAGAAACTTTTAGAAGAAATTTTTGGCATCAAAGAGAGCCAAGAATAAAAAGATTACATCGAAACTTGGTTCCAAACAATCATCAAGCCATAGTACCACTCCATCTTTTGATATTTCTTAGCATCAAATCCATATGAGTGCATGGTCTCTCATATCATAGTACTCATCAAGGTATACTTTTCAAATTTGGATATGAGTTTAACTAAGATCTCGTTACATGAATGGATGCACTGGAAGTATTCCTAGACTTGAAATAGGTTTTTCTTCTTTCAATAGGGTAGGATATCATAGAATGAATAAAATATTAAAGATAAAAATAAGTCTAGTTGTGAAAACCAGTTTACTGGAGCAGTTGGACATGAGTTTTTCTTGAAAACCAGGCAACTAGCGGGAGAAATTTTCAATAAAGTTTTGCATGTTGGTTCAATATTGTATTATTGTTCTTCAAAATCATTTGTGTTTTATGCTCATTTTGAATGACGTGGGATTCCATAAGGCCCACCTTCTGACAAATCTTGTCCCATCGACTCCAAAACATCATCTGTGATTGATATTAGATATGTTTATAAGTGCCTTGGGACTTGCATACATCAATGGCAAGCCTCCTCACTGTCAACAATGGGAATTCATCAATGTCTCTTGATTGACAGATCTTGTAGGTGAATCAACTCCAACACATTCATTCATTCTTGCAAATATGTACTTAGGTACCTTAACAATCATTTTCATTACTAGGGATATGGAATAAGAATATATGGTTTATGTTATTGACAGTAGCTTGCAGCCTTTTCACATTTTTCAAAGAAGCAATTTATTTTTCTTGTTCTAAAGTTTCATGTAACAACAATTCAACCGTGTGTCTATATATTGTTCCAATAAAATATTGCCATTCAGTCTTAAACAACAACATGGTTTATGTAGTATAGTTTGTTTTGAGTAGCAACCACCACAATTCTTTTTCCATTCTATTTCCTTTTCTAATAACCAATAGATTTAGATCAACACTCACAGTGATCATCAACCTTGCTTATTCTCAGAATGTCAAAGTTCTCTCTTGGTTCCAATGCACATCATGTTTATATTGTATTCTCTTCATGGTTGTTACTTCAACATACATCATATTCCGTGTTTTCTACATCTTCAGTATACAGTACCAATCTAAGATCCATAAGAAGAAATGAAGAAGTTGATCAACAAAGAAGAGATTGAATGAATACTACAACAATCAAATTGAAGAAATTCAAGTCACAAACATCAAAGTTGGGGACATCAAAGTTGCAGGCATTCAAGATCAAAGTATTTGGTATGATCAAGGTTTGATATTTTAATTTGTTAATAAATAAATTACAATAAAACAATAGTAGTCATATATTCCTTTTTCTCCTATTCATACCAAAATAACCTACACTACTCATACCATTACTTATCATTTTTACCATGATCCATAATATAACCTATTATTTTTCTCCTATTTGTATTTCTTATTATTTCACTATCCCATACCATCATCCATTATTTCCTTATCCTACACATTTACTCATTACTCTCTTATCCTATATCATTATTTTCCTACCATACACCATCCTATAACTTCACTCATTTCTCATCATTTTCTTATCCTACCATTACTACCCACATACAATTTGTATCAATACTATATAACCCACAGCTATTCAAAAATTACTCATTCCTACCTTACAAGATCTTGAAACATTTGACAATGCAAAGTAAACACTCTTCCTTGTTATTTTTCACTAAGCTACAACTTGACTTTTGTGGAATCCAACACATGACATCACTCTAGGGTTTACAAGGATAGAGAACGCACCAGAATTTAGGGTATCACTGCTAAAAATTTGAAGACAAAATCCCAAATTTGAAGTCTACAATGGAAAGCTTCTTCGAAGGAAGGATTCAAAAATAGCTACTAGTTGAACTCTAAGAAATCTGAAGGAAACTCAAGGATACAAATAGAACAAGTTAAATAATTTGGGTATTACTGCTAGTAGAAGAATGTTTTGAAAAAGCTTGGGAGACAAAGTATATAAAAATAGAGTACCTTGAAAAAGGATTCCAGAAAAGAATCTAGAAGTAGGGTTCGAACCCCATGGGGTCGAATTGGTAGGAATACATGTAGAATGCAACGAAATTATAAGAAGAGAAGAGTGGCAACAATGTGGAGGTCACGAGGGAATTTGCTCAAACATTTGATGGTGAGTGTGCACATGTAGGCAATCACATCCTTCACATATCTAAAAAATTGTTGTCTCGTATTATAGTATTACCTCAATTGGGAGAAAAATAGTTCAAGAATAAATCTATGTATTTGAAAGCATGGACCCCATATCTTTTGAGAAATAAAGAGAAGTTAGATTGAGTTGCAGGGGTTCGGAGGATTTGGATAAAGGACCCTTGGAAAGACCTTGTTTTTATTATTCAAAAATATGTTACTTGAGAAGGCAGATTCAACTTGATTTTCCTCTACCATATAAGACTGTTGATGCACCTGAAAAATGAAAAACCCTTAAATATTCCCTATTATTTTTTGAGCAACTTGACAAAGATTTCCAAGTCCATCCAAAGAAAAACTAAAAACATAGAAAAGGTATTTATATCATCGCGACCTTATCAAAATGGTATTCAAGCATGAACTTTTAAAAAAAGGAGTGGAATGGCCACAATTTCTGGCAACTAATAGATTTGAAGACACTAAACAAGCAACAAGGGATGTTGTAGAAGACTCACCAAGAAATATATCTAAAGATACAATTGAAATACAAGAAAAATCTGAAACTCCAAGACACAAAACCAAGAGGGATAAACAAAAGAAAAAGAAGTGAAAATAAATGAAATTGCAGAATCTCCAGTGCAACCAAAAGTGACAAGAGTTATGTCAAAGAGACTAGAAGAAAATAAACAACGAGGAAAAGATAAAAGAATAGGTCAAAGGAATTGAAGAATGCAATTAAAGAATTGAAGGTATTGGAAAGATTAAAAATGAGCTCCCAAAGAAAAATAGTTCTAGGGTGATGGATGAAAATGACAAGCTAAAGGAAGACCTGAACAAATTGAAAGAAGAAAATGAAAAATTGACCCAAGAAAAGGATAAAGTGGTAAGGAAAACTTCCAAAAGATATAAACTAAGGAACATTATGAAAGCCTAAGCTCATAATTTTGAAGAAAATGCTTCAACAAAGAAACAAAAGGGAAAGATTGATAAATCTTCCACATCAAATGTGGATGTATTACTAAAGGCAACAGGAGCAATCTTAAAGAGGAGAAAGGAAATTTTGTTGAACTTTTTCATTGCACGAGGACATGCAAAAGTTCCAGTCTAGGGGTATGTTGGTACTCTGTTTTGTCGTCCAAAAATATCTTAAACCTACCCATTTTAATCCCATTTTTCCTTTATATATATATATATATATATATATATATATATATATATATATATATATATATATATATATATATATATATATATATATATATATATATATATATATATAATCCATTTTGGCTAAATAAAGGTAAATAAAAGAATATAAGGTAATTCATTATTTTGTTTCTAAGTTTAAAAAATTAACAAGTTGAAATAATTAAAAATCATTTTTTATCAGTAATTTCAGGAATAATTGTGTTCTTGTAATCCTTCATTCGTTATCATAGTTGTAGATCGATCTAGAGGAACTGGTCACGTGGAGCATGATCTACAACTTCATACTATGGTAATTTTCCCTTTAGATTCGAGAAAATCAGCTCAGAAACCCTCAATCGACACCTTAGTCAAGGCAGTACTAGCAAAGAAAATAACATAACAACAAAAAACAAACAGCTAGGAAACAATCTTCAAACACAATTTTTAGATTGGTGAGGATGAATTTTGAAATTCCGGGACATGGGTTTTGTGCAGAACATCCCCAATTACATGTGAGGTAATTAGATTCTTCAAAAAATTCATGAGATGGAGTGTAAGGGCGTTTCTTCGAAGAGGATCTGCCGAAATTTTATGTTGCAACCATTTTCTCCAATGTCCAAGTCAATTGGATGCCAAATGGAGTGACTCAACTATATTTAGAAACTAGATGGTTATGTCATTACTCTATAAGATTAATTCTAGCCTAGTTGTTATATTTTTCCTTGTATAAATGAGCCAAAGATGAAGCTTTAAGGGGGAATTTGAATAAGGAGATAGAACCTTTGAACTCAAGTTTGTAAACAATTTTTATGATTAATATAAGAGTTTTGATTTCCTTCAGTTAGTTGTCTTGTTCATGTATGTGTGCCAAGCATGGAGAGCCCCTTGCTTTGGTTCATGTCACTCTTGTAAATTGTTGTGCGTATCTTTTGTTTTTTTGCAGCTTCTTATTTTGGTAAATCATTTCACTCTCTTATTTACAATTAAACTCTTTAATTTCTAGATTTAAATTCATATTTTATTTCAATTTGCATTTATAGTTTGCAGTTGATTTAATGCATAGATGATTGATTATCTTTCTTACAATCTACAACTTTCATAAGTCAACATTATACTATTGCAAGAACCTACATTCATTGAGGTAACATAACTTTGCATCTCGCTTTACTACCAGTGAGTCTATGATAACTCTAGAGTGGAGAAGTTAGAATTTATTTTAAAACCCTTTTCATTTGAATGAGTGATTGGCATCTTTACAACATGTAATTCTCACAATTCAACAGAGTATTGTTGCAAGAGTTAACAATCATTGTGGCAATACAACCTTACAACCTGAATTTCCACCAGTGAGGCTATGATAACTATAGATTGAAAGTATTAGATCTTAATCTAGAACCTTTTCAGTTTGAATGTGTGTGTTAAGTATTCTTTTCAATCTTTAATTTTCACAAGTTAACATAGTATTGTTACAAAAGCCATCTTTTGTAGGAGCATTGAAGTCTTGTAACATGTTTTCCTACCAATGAAATTGTGACAAACTTAGATTGAGAAGATTAGTTCTTGTTTTTCTCTGAAGCTATTTCATATTTCATTAGCAAATGATTTAGTATAGGTTTTATAATAGGCTTTGATCTTGCACATATATTGTCTTCATTTCATAATCTTACACCCCCGGATTGATAATTAATGTTCAAAACTTATGCAAATAAGTTGCCCAAGAAATGCATAAATGGTAACCAAAGAGTCATGTGGCAAGTAGAAGTTGGTCCACATGATGATGTTCCTCCTTATCTAACTGTGCCTATAAGCTCACTTTTACAAATAAGTTACTTCTGAAGTGACCCATTTTTATAAAATAAGTGAGAATCACATTTACAATGAAGTTATTTTCTAAATTAAAGTTGCATGGAAAAAGTAACTAAAAAATAAATGTTAAAGCTACTTTATAGTGATTCACTTTTATAATTTAAATTAAACACTATTTACAATGAATGCATGAACTTGTTCAAAAAGTAACAAAAAATAGACTTGAACTCAATACCTCTTTCTAAATAAAGCAATTTTCAACCAAGTGAGTTAGTGCAAAACATATTATAATTTTGAGGTGGAGAGAGTTGTTTTTGTTGTTGTTGGAGCTTCGCATCAAGGTGTGTACTTAAAAATAACTTCTTTTCACCATTCACATATAAAAAAAAATTCACTTCTTGATGACAACAAGGGGTTAGATATGCAGTTAAGAAAACATTTTCCACTTTTTTTTTTATTTGTCAAGATTTTGTAGATCATAGGGAAAATAGCATACGTAAACCGGAAAGAGTAGAAACCCGAAAACAAAAACAAAAAACCAAAACATTATATCTATAAAAAAATTGAAAAATGATGCATTCATTTATACCTCTAGTTCTAACTGACATTGCAATATCTTGGGAAAACAGAAATATTTTCGAGTGAAACAAAAAACGTTTATAACTAAAATAAGTGCTCCAAATGTAATGGAACAATTCTCTCGGCCTTGAAATGTATGGAAATGGAATAAACAAGAAATGAACCAACACGACTTCAAGATCTCGATCTACAATTAGAGAAGGCTTCAAACAAGCTCTAATACCATGTTTGACAACACAAGGTATTCCAACAGAGGATGAACACCTTCAATAACCACTCACATAATCATATCAAAGATCAACACACCGATGTTTAACCAGATCAAAGATCAACACATTGATGGTTTTACATGGTAAAACCCTAATAGGGAAACATCCACGGCCCCAACTAACATGGCCACTTGAGACAATTTATTAATGCAAAAGAAAAATATTTTACAAGAGAGTTTCTCACAATCGATTATCGACAAATGACCCTCCATGCTCTTTAAATAGAAATCATGGACCAATCAAGTGTTAAGCCATAGATCAATGCAGTTGTTAAGATTGAGGAGAATATGAGCCATCAGATCACTCTATGTCTAGAACATATCATGACCGTCGAATTACAAATGCATATTAAAGAAACACACTAAGAAACATACGACACATTAGACCAAGTTGATTTTAACTAACTCCTAAGTGTCTAAATATCCTAACAATAATGTTTACTCGCCTTTACCATACATGTTTTAATAATTAAATTCATCCTAATTTAAACCTTAACTATTATATAAATCACATTTAATTTAAATTCATTCATCATTAACTTTAATTCATCATTTTTCTATTATATAAATCACATTTAATTTAAATTCATTCTTCATTAAATTCAATCCATCATTTTTTCAATTTTTGTAGAGGCATCCCTCGATGAGGAATGATTCTTGTTTTATTCCTTTCACCTTATTCTGACGTTATGAACTTCTACATGAACCCCTGCATGATCCTTCAAGCAGATTCAACACTTTTCCTTTAAAAAACTCCCTGAGGGACTTCCTTGTATTAGCGGGAAAAACAGAAGATAATAGTTCTCCAGAATCCTTAGTGAACCTTAGGTGAACCTTGAATGAAATTTTACTCACAAGGAATGATATAAACACGCATTGTGGAAATATTTCTATTAATTTTAGAAAAAATTTACAGATCTTTTCAAACTTACAAACTAAAATTCACATCTTTTGACTATAGGACATTTCAGGAAACCTCGGACCTAAGTAGAATATAGCTTGACCTCGGGAATTATCTGGAAACCCTTCGGCTTCTGGTGCTACTGGAAAATTATTCAAACAGACTTGTGAGTTCTGTCACTTTAGTTCACAGGCTCCCAACGGAGTATTTCCTGCGTAGACTATCAAACTCATGACAGAAAGACTCGGAGTTCAGACAGGAGGGAGCTCAGAAGACAAAGACTAACCAAGACTCTAAGACTCGATGCCCCAAATGAGTGCCCCCGGTCTTTATTTATAGACTTTCTCTAGAATTCGGACCAACGAAACATGCAAGAATATTCCTAAATGGTTGACAAACTCTTTTAGTACAGACTGAAAATATTTTTCGTAAATGCTTCACTTTCCAATAGATTTCTTAGAATGTGGGTCAAACCGCACCAAACATTGAAGAAGTGATCTGAGTTATAAGGATTTGCATGAAAAGAAAATCATACGGAGAATATATTAGTCATGATCAAAAAACATCCCCATATTATATTGTTGGGAATAGCCTCCACCAATTTCCCAAGATTTTGAATAAAGCTTACGTACTATGATGGTTTGTCCTTGGAATGATTGTGTAGAGATTATCGTTTTTACAAGCCATTCAAGATGATGAGTTGCATACATTGACAAGATCATGTCATCAATAATTCTGTCAGATTCAGAGAGATCACAGATTTCTCTGAGTGGAATATCTTTGGTTGTGCATTCTATTTTTAATCATTTTGGGTACACTACGCTTTTGTTGATGTTGAAGTGTCTCGACCAATCAGATAGCCAAACAAGATATAATCTCGTCATACTAGTATATACCCTTTTGAATTTCAATAATGTGAAATATGTATTATTCCTATTCTCTTTTCTGAGAAAATTCCATCATGCCTTTTTGTATTCACTGTAATTCATGTATGTTACGAAGAACTTCTATGTGGGATCTTTATCTAGCTAAAGAGCATAGGAGCGGGATATGTCAAGTGAAAAATATTGATGAAATAATCTTGTATTATTATTAAATTGTTGCCAAATCAAGTTTATATCTCTGAAAGTGTATCATAAAGTTGAAGTAGCATCAGTTGCAGCTCTGGTCGATCTGTCATAAAGCATGTCTAGAATGTTTCCAGTATAAAATGGGATTCTTATAAGTTCTGGAACATAATTTGGTAGGAGATGAATTGGCTGCAAATTCATATCGAGAAATTTAGTTCTTCAAAGTTGCCATGTAGGTTTCCATAATTGGGCATATACTTCCCAATCTTCATTTTAGGGGATATTCCTTAGTTATTCACCTCCAATTTTCCATTCAGTAACAATGACCAGACAATGGATTTCTACATTTGATTTTGCTTGTTTTGTTACCATGTTCACTTGTCCTCACTCGCTTGCACACGCTCGCTTGAAGGTTTTCTCTACTGAGAAAATTAGGGATAGAATTTTCAAAGCCTTTGATATGTTCAATATCAAAATCAAAATTTGCAAATAGAGCTTTCCATGTTGCAAATAGAGCTTTCCATTTTGCAAATTTTTCTTAACTTTCTTTAGTGATTTTCTTATGTAACACCTTGTTCATTGCAGCAACATCAATTCTGAGCATAAATTTTTAATTGATGAGATAGATTTCAAACTTGTTGATTGCATTGAGGGTTTCTTTTATTTCTTTGTCAAGTGTTACATAGTTATTTTCTTTGTCAAGCCAGGTCCCTGAAGAAAATTGTATGATTTCTTCATGTGGCTTTGATCTGCCTGCCTTAACTTGTTTAAGATTTGTTCCCCATCCTTGGTCATTGGAATCAGACTCAAGAATTTTAAAGAGTTCATCACTTGCAACATGCAGTATTGGCAAGTGCCTGACTTTAGATTTTATCTTTCTCACAACCTCAGTGTGTGCTTCATTCCAAGGCATAGGATCCTTTTTGAGCCTGTCATTTAGAATTTTTCTATCTTTAGCACAATATTTATAAAAATGATTGCATAGTTAAAGCTTCCTAGAAAGAGTTGGAATTGGGTCTTATTAGTTATTTTGTCTGGAAAATTTTCTACAAATTCCACTGCATGGATCTGAAGAGAAATTTGGTCATTTGAAATTGTGTGACCCGGAAATTTAAAAGAGGTTTTTAAGAGATCCATTTTATTTTTAGAAAGAACTAGAACAGATTGTTTGATGACCTTTAAAAACATCTCCAAATTCTTGAAATGTTGGTCTATGGAATATGAGAAGACTAATATATCATCTATGTAGACAATTAGCCAGTCAAAATATGCCTTTAAAGTATCATCCATAACCCTTTGAAATTTTGTTGGAGCATTCTTAAGGTCAAAGGGCATAACATTCCATTCATAGTGACCTGCAGGAGCACTAAATGTAGTTTTGAATTTGTCTTCCTCCTTTATAGCCACTTGCCAAAATCCAGATTTTAAATCAAACTTTGAGAATATCTTTGCATTTTCTATTCTATTGACCAGACTGAATTTGTGGGGTATAGGATAAGTATCATAAGCTAGGATTGAATTTAGAGTGTAGTTTACTACCAATCTTGGGACTCCTCGAATCTGCTCAGACTGTTTATTAGCATAGAATCCATATCAATTCCATGGGCTAATGGATTCTCTAATCAATCCTTTTTTCAATAATCCTTGGATTTCTTCAGAAGACAATTTCTAATATTTAGCATTCATATGTATTGCTCTTATACAAGGTTTTCCCTCATAGTTATCTTTGTATGGAAATTTAACAAAATGTGCTTTTCTTTCCCAAAATGCGGTTGCGAGTTCTGAGCATACATGATCTTCAAATATTTTTTGCAGTTAACTAGTCATGTCTTGAATATTTAGTTCCTTGAGTTGTTGATCAATCCTTTGGTTTCTCTTCATTTGTTGGAGTTATTTAATCTTTTTCTCTTTCTTTATAAGAGTCTGAGACATTTGAACCATCGCGGACAACTTAGGGACTGATACAAATGGTAGTACAATTTTTATTCTTTCTATTGTAATAAAATATCCATATTTTCCATTTAGTAATTTTTCACAACCATGTGGTTCAATGGAAGCCAAAAATGGAGTACCTAAAAGATAGGGTACTGGAATTTTTTCAAGTGAAAACTTCAGATTCAAGTAGTAAAGTCCAAAACATAACTTGACCCTTTCAACTTCATATTCCATCTTTAAGGTTTGATTACCTAGCCCAATGGCTTCATTGTTATTTTTTAACCAATAACAAGAAGGAATAGAATCTTTATTTAGGATGTTAAAATATGATCATAAATCTATCAATGCTTTCAACTTAAAGGTTTGACCTTGAATATCCATCTTAATCACCACATGGTATTGTTGATATTGGATGGACATTATTCTCATAGAATTCAAACCTTCTATAGAATTTGTTTCAAATGTACTAATGTTGGCATTTGCATTCTGAGGTATTTCTTCTAGAGAAGGCATGAATTGCAAGGCCTGTATTTGTTGTTGTAACCCTCTTATTTCTTGGCTATCCCATGAATCAGCTTTGTATCCATCCTCAATTTCTAATTATTTTTCAATCTTTTCTAGTATTTTCTTTATTTCTGCAACTTCCTTCTTAAGAATATTTATTTCTTTTCCCAAATCATTTATAGTCAAAGGTATCATCTTATCATTATGGTTTTTTCTAATAAATGACTTGGTATTCCTTTCAAAAGAAGAATCTATGAACAATGGCTTCTTACCTGAGCTTGTGGTTGTTGCTGGTTGTTGAGATTTTACCATTGGTTTTAGCAATGAATCTAATAGTGTATCCTTCATTTCTCCTTCTGGAAATGCCTTGATTTGTGCCAGCATTTGAGCATCTCCATCGGACTGATTTTGAGCCATACATATTTTAGGTCCTGGTTCATCTTCATCTTCTTCTTCATCATCATCTTCTATTTCTTCATAACTTTAAGACTATGTCTGGCAAATACAAAACTTTGGATCTTTACAACTACAATCATTTGCTATAAGTAACATTTATTCATCAGATGATTCAATAGAGAAATATTCAAAGTCAAAAGTGTCAGTAGACTGACAACATCCTTCTTGAAGCATATGAACTTCTTCCCTCTTAGGAAAAGGATGATTTCGACATTGATATGTATCATGGTGACTTCAGCCACATCTGTTGCATCAAATTGATATTATTTTCCTAGAAGACTCGGCCTTTTGTCTTACCTTTTGTTGTGAGATCTTACCTTTATTTTTCTTGGATTGTTCTCCTTGTGGACATCTATCAGCCAAGTGTCCTGGTTGACGAAATAACCAGTAGGTTAGGTTGGCCTCACTTTGTTGTTTGGAAGATTGCAATTTGATGTCTTCTGGGGAGTAATAATGAGACTTTGTGTATTTCCTATAATGACTTATTTTCCTCTTATCTTTTTGGTAAGACCTGGGCTTTCCCTTTTCATATTTTTGGAATCTTTTCGCATGGCTTTCTTTGCCCTTTTCTTTCTTCTAACTGGGTCATCTAGGGCCATACCATATTTTTCACAGATAGATCTACTATCTGGTAATTTTGATAGCTTTTGTATTGAATTTGTAACATTCATGTTAGCACACAATCCTACTAGGGCAGAGGTAATGATTATGTAAATTTCTCCCCAACTATAAATCTCATAAGGCTGAACAAAAGCTTTTTGTACTTTTAAATATTCAACAAATTTATTGGGGAGTGAGGAAATTTGTATTCATCAAAATTATCCAAATTTCCTAAATAATGTTAAATGAAATAAACAAACACTTTTAGAAGAAAATAAAATCTTCGTTATTTTGAATTCATAGTGAGGAAATCCATATCCATCAAAATTATCCAAATTTTCTAAATAATGTTAAAGGAAATAAACATACACACTTTTACAACAAAATAAATTCTTCATTATTTTCTTTTGAATTACAAAGATATGTAAATAACACACCAAATTTTCTTTTGAATTACAAAGATATGTAAATAACACACCAAATGAAAAACAATTATGTATAAGTTTGTGGCCTTTGCATGGCCTTTACATTGTTATTCATATGCAAACCCAAACCCTAATTTATAAGTAAAGTTTCTCTTATCAAAATTAAATACTTACTAAACAAACCTAGTGTTGTCCAAATGTCTGTTCGACAACACAGGTATTCCAACAGAGGATGAACACCTTCAGTAACCACTAACATAACCAGATCAAAGATCAACACACCGATGTTTTCACATGGTAAAACCCCTACGAGGAAACATCCACAGCCCCAGTCAATGCGACCACTTGGAGCAGTTTATTAATGCAAAAAAAAAATTACAGAGAGATTTTACAAGAGAGTTTCTCACAATCGATCATCGGCAAATGACCCTCCATACTCTTTAAATAGAGATCATGGACCAATCGATTGTTAAGTCATGGATCAATGGTCATTAAGATCGAGGAGAGTATGAACCGTCGGATCACTCTATGTCGGGAACATATCGTGACCGTCAGATTTCCTAACTACAAATGCATACTAATGCATACTAAAGAAACACATTAGAAAACACACTTTTACCTAATGACACAATAGACCAAGTAGATCTTACTACCTCCTAAGTGTCTAAATATCCTAACATCCCCCCTTAAGAGCAACTTGGGATAGGATTGAAGTATTTACAATAGTGACACAATAGGAGAAGGAAGGAGGCATTAGGGCCTATCCCCCCTTAATGAAAACTTCATGAACTCCTAACATAGATCGAAGTTTGGAAAACTTTGCTTCTGTAAGAGACTTTGTGAAAATGTTTGCAACTTGATATTTTGTAGGGAAAAAGAGCACTTCAATAACTTGATCATGAATGAGCTTTCTGATGAAGTGCATGTGTAGCTCGATGTGTTTGCTACGCTGATGTTGAACTGGGTCTTTGGTGAGCTTGATGGGACTCTGATTGTCACACCCAAGGCTGGTCGGATGTTGGTGCTAGAATACAATCTCTGAAAGGGTCTGTCGAAGCCACAGGGCTTCCTGACTTGCATTTGTCGTTGCTTGGTACTCTGCTTCTGCTGAAGAAAGTGCAATAGCTTGTTGTTTCTTACAGGCCCAAGTGACAGGTCCTGAACCAAGGCTGAAAACATAACCTGCAGTAGAATTTTGATCATCAGGGTCGCCGGCCCAATCTAAATCAGTGAAACCAATCAATAAAGGAGTCTCCCCTGAACTGTAATGTATCTCGAACTGAACTGTACCACGAACATAGTGAAGTATTATTTTAGTTGCTTTCCAATGGGTTTCATGGGGTTTTTGCATATATCGGGCAACAAGACCAACAACAAAGGAAATATTAGGACAGGTATGAGTCAAGTATAAGAGGCTACCAACTAACTGACGGTACAGAGTGGCATCAACTTCAGGAGAAGTACAGGTGTCAAAAAGTTGGACTCCAGACTGGAAGGGAGAAGGGGTTGGTTTACAATCGTCCATGTGAAAGTGACTAAGAAGGTCACAAGCATACTTAGACTGGGAAAGAAAAATTCCTTCATTGGTTTGCAAAACTTGGAGTCCAAGGAAATAGTGGAAAAAGCCTAAGTCTGTCATTTCAAATTTCTTCTTAAGGTTGTTTTTCACATGGTTTAAAAGTTTTGAGTCACTACCAGTAAGGATAAGGTCATCAACATAAAGGACAAGGATTATGAGATGGCTTCCTACTTTATTGGTATAGACATTAGGATCAGAATGGCATCTAGAGAATCCAGTGGAAATAAGAAAGCTATCCATTTTGGCATACCAATCTCGGGGAGCTTGCTTGAGACCATAAAGAGATTTCTTGAGGCGATAAACAAGGATAGAGTCATTCTGGACATAGCCAAGAGGTTGTTCCATGTAGATTTATTCTTGCAAATCTCCATGCAAGAAGGAGGATTTAACATCCATCTAATGGACCTCCCATTTATGTGAGGCAACAAGGGCAAGAACAAGGCGGATGGAATTCATTTTTGCTACAGGGGCAAAGGTTTCATTATAGTCAATTCCTTCAACTTGGGCAAATCCTTTGGCAACTAACCGAGCCTTGTTTCTTTCAACACTTCCATCTGATACATACTTATTTCTGTAGACCCATTTTCATCTAACAAGTTTTCTTCCTTTTGGAAGAGGTACAAGATCCCAAGTATCATTTTCCATTAAAGAACGATACTCTTCAATCATTGTTGTATCCCAATCTGGATGACCTGAAGCTTCTGCAAATGTCTTTGGATCATGAGTTTCTGAAACTTGAGCCAAAATAGAAGAGGCTCGCTGGAACTGTGAACGTGTCTGACGTTGATCTGAAGGATCATCGACAATATCACCGACTACTTCTCGTGTTGAACATACCCATCTAGGAAGCGGTGGAGCTGGTGCTGGTTTAGGTTCAAAGGACTCATCTGGAGGAGGGTGAGCAGGCGGAGGTGGATTTTCATCCTCACTGTCATCATCTGAATAAGAAACCATATCATAAGAAGGCACAAATGTCGAAGATGGCTCACAGGCTGAAGAAGGCACAATCGTCAAATTAGGCTCGCAGGCCAAGAGATTTTCATCAAATTTAACATCTTTTCTAATAATAATTTCATTACAATGTGATTGAAGAAGTTTGTAACCTTTGACATCTTCATAATAACCAACAAATATAAACTTCTCACTTTTAGGCTGCAATGCTTTCCTTTTCTCATCAGGAATGTGAGCCCATGCTATACTGCCAAATACACGGAAGTGACTTACATCTGGTTTAATTTTAGTCCAAGATTCTTCCAGTGTTATATTTTTAAGAGCCTTTGTGGGAGTGTGATTT